>SJYW01045718.1:57550-72139 GCA_006410735.1 Raphicerus campestris | reverse complement strand
AAAAAAAATTAAAAAAAAAAAACTTGACTAATCAAACCAAAAAAAAAAAAAAAACTCAGTTACAGAGTTTCAGTCAGCCTTGAACAGTGGTGCTTTTAAGAGAGCTAAATTTCAGAACGTTTGGGACAAAGCGACACCTGTCTTGGGCTCATCCTTGTGCTTTCCTCTGACTATACCTTTTTCATGTATTCATTTGATCCAGTGGCTCATCAAATCATGCACTAGCACTCTCGTTTATCCATTTACCCATTAGTGTCCAGCAGTATACTTAGTGGAAGAGATATAGGATAAACAAAAGTAGTCCTAAACCTCAGTAAGCTTAAAAACAAGAAAGAAAGATGAACATACATTAAGCAGATAGAAACAGATAATTTTCACATGCAGTGGTCTCTATACCAATGAACACGACCTGTAACTAGTAGCAATTCTCTATTTTTAATCTTCTCCATGTCCTGCCACCCTCTTTTGTGGTTGTTGAAATTGCCAACTCCATTTCATCTTATGTTCACCACTAAAAATACAAGATTCACTCAAACAGGGAACCTCTGTTCTCTCCAGTTCTATGTAGAACACTGCTGGTTTTGTCTGTCCTCCTTGAGTCTCAGGATCCTATATTGACATCCATAATCATAAAGTGCCTTCACCCCTACCCCTGCAATTATTCACTCAAATCTCTGGGATTGTGAATATCATGAGTTATTACACACGATCATGTTACTGTTATATGGTCAAAGGGATTTTGCAGATGATATTAAAGTTAATAATCAGTAGACTTTAAGTTAATCAGAATAAGATTATTTAGGTGAGTCTGAACTAATCACATAAGCCCTTTAAGAGGAGAAAGTCTTTCTCTGGTGGTAGCATAAGGGCAACCCAAGAGATTCAAAACAGAAGACATTCGCTTTTGAAGGCAGCATGTGATTTTTCCAATTTGAAAATGGAGTGGGTCAAGTGAGAAGGAAACTGGGTGGCTTTGCCCTCTTTGATAAGCATAGACCGAGAGTGACCCCAGCTGACAGTCAACAGGGAAACAGGACCTCAGTCCTACAACCACAAGAAACTGAATTCTCACAACCTGAATGAATTTGAAAATGAACCTCGAATTTCAGATGTGCGCATTGGATTTCAATCCTGTGGTCCTATGAGCAAAAAACTCAGTTGAGCTTGCTCAAACGTCTGTGCGACAGAACCAGGAGATTATAAATGGGTCTTGTTTTAAATCACTCTGTCTATGGTAATTTGGTTTGCAGTAATAGAAGACAAGTAGATTGTTGTAACAAACTTACATTTTGTACAAAGGGACAATTGTTTCCTTTGTTAATCATCTAATGAGATATGATTAAATAGTTAAGTGGGAAAACATACGTGTGCTCTCTCTTTGTGGTCTAGAGTTTGAAACTCCAGAATTTCTAAAGCATATTCTTTGTTTTGAGTGATACATGGCACCCACTGCATGAAAAGTAACCATGAGAGGTGATCTTCAGCCCTACATCTAGACCCAATCATATAGTGCTTGCCTTGTAGTAGGTTACACCCAATGTCTATTTTATCGTTAAGATTTTGGACAATCTTGTAATTAGTGTAACAGTCTTTCTGAGCAATTATAATATAATAAGGAAAAGTGTCAGGTTTTTTATATGAGTGATTTTCTTAGGGTAGCAATTGGATTTGTGGTATTCTACTCTGAAAGTTCTGGGAAATTTTAAGTAGGAATGATTATTGTTTTAAGTATGGTGAGTTTAATGTTTGTTAAAGTCACTTTTCCTAAATAGCATCTAATAGATTAGATTACATCAAATTGCTGATATTCAACCATCCTGAAAATGGCAAAAACTATTTAAAAATGCCTTAAATTTTTTAATAAGCTTAGTCATAATGACTGAAAGGTTCTACAGAATAAGATATGTGTAGGTTACAGGACAGTTCATATGTTTTCAGGAAATGAAAATCTCTCACATTACTATGGCAGTTGGTAACAGTATTTGACATTCATTAATGTGTTCATTCATCTAGACTGTCATCAAGCATTTGTTAAGACCTAACAATGCACCACAAGTAATCCCAGGTGCTAGTGATACAGAGGTGAGAACCTGAGTGCACACCCTCAGAATCTAGTAACAGAGAAAGGCAACTGGCATAGGGTTGACAAGTTCTAGGATGAGAAAAAGCAAGGATGCTAGGTGAGTAAAAGAGGTATCCCCCCAGGCAGAAAGTAAGGAGGGATTTAACTGAAGAAGTAATAGATCTCATCCATAATTCAAGGATAGCTAGATGGTAAGCAAGGAGAAAAGTGAAGAAAAGGCATTTTGGAGGGAAAAGATAGTAAGTCCCTTTCCAGGGGAGTGAGAGCACATGGCATCTTAGGGAAGTGAAAGCATGCTGAGTTTGATGTTTGGTAGCAAAAGTGTCAAGGCTGAAAAAATAACCTGGAGTTAAACAGATGCTAACTCAATGCACAATAATGGTACCTTGTTAAGGAGTATGGTTTTTACTTTCTGCTGCTTCATCATTTCTGACCTTTTGAGGCATCATACTTTGAAAGTAATGACATATCCTGAGTGTGCCTTCACCATCTCCTAGACAACCTTGGTTTGAAGCAGCCAAATTTATCTTTTAAGCCTCACAACCGAAAACAACTCTTTCCTGACAACCTCATTTTTCCTAGCTGGAGTTGTCTGGCTACTTGAGACTAGGGAATCAGAACGCAGTTCAAACTGTCAGACAAAGAGCTCAGTCTGAACTACTGTGGAGGCATGAAGGTTTAGTGATTAACATTTCAGCGAGGCTTCAATACCAAACTAACCAAAAGGTTGGGTGACCAACTATGCCAGTCTCCCAGGGCTATTTCAGTTTAGCACAGAAAGTCTCACATCCAAGAAACCCTTTTCCAGGAAACAGAAAGCCACAGCATACAGATATGGGTGTAAAAGGTCAGGGAAAAAGTACAAAACTCATGTGGTAGAATTAACTAGGGAGCAAAAAGCAACATATTTGCTAGTGTCAAATAGATATACAGTAGATTATTTCTTTCATAGTTTTTGTCTCTATCTCTGAGCACTAATGGGGGCTTCCATGATTTAAAATTTGCATTGTTGTATTGATGTAAATGTGCAGTTTAAGTGCATTATAGTCACGAGTTTTAACAGTTCATCTCTGGCTTTACTATAGAACGACTGTGGTGCTTTGGACTGAGACAACGCTAGCTGAATTTTAACATTGTGAATATTCCTGGCATGTTTTCTAAGAGGTAAGGTGATACAAAGCAAAATGATGACAGTACAAAGGCCAACATGACCCACACACCAACAAAGAGAATTAAACAAATGTGTTCTTTTTATGACTGCTTGAAGAACACACACTGGATTAGGGAGGGAAAAGATCCAAATGAAGCATAGCACACAATTTAGAGAATGAAATAGAGACACACGCAATACACAGAATTTGGTAGAGATGTGAATTTCTGAGGCTGAATCTCTCATTTGAAATTAGCCAGGCAAGTATATCTTAAAAAATCAAAAGGGTTTTGTTGTTGGTGGTTATTGTTTATCTCCCCCAAAAGACATCAATGCTTAGGGGACAGTAGGGTTGTTGAATTACTTTGGGGACACCACATGAAGGAACACACATTATCTTATTGTTCCCTTGATTGCTCTAAGAAAGTTAGTAAAATTACGTTCCCAGGTTCACAACTAAATGATCTCATGACAAACAGAAGGGGACCTTTTGATAACAAGTGAATTGACTTTTCCCAGAGCAGAGCTGCTTCCGTGAGATTTTTTCAGCAATCCATGTTTTCTCCTGAGTGTCATGAGAGATATAGTGAATCACAGCAAAAAATATGCTTTCACTTGTGGTGCTGGAGAAGACTCTTGAGAGTCCCTTGGTCAGCAAGGAGATCAAACCAGTCAATCCTAAAGGAAATCAACCTAGGATATCACTGAGAGGACTGATGCTGAAGCTCCAATACTTTGTCCACCTTTGATACCAAGAGCTGACTCATTGGAAAAGACCCTGATGCTGGGAAAGATTGAAGGCAAGAGGAGAAAGGGACAACAGAGGATGAGATGGTTGGATGGCATCATTGACTCAATGGACATGAGTTTGAGTAAGCTTTGGGAGTTGCTGATGGACAGGGAAGCCTGGCATGCTGCAGTTCATGGGGTTGCAAACAGTCGGACACAACTTAGCAACTAAACAACAACAACTAGTTCCGAAGTAATTTGATTTGAAAAATATAGTTTCAGTTTATTTTCTTGATTTGCATAAAAAGCTTAATGACATTGCAGACATCATAAAACAAAAGATAATCGAGATCTTGTTCAAACACAAACTAGAATTTCCTCTTCAATCTGCATATTTAAAAAACTATACAAAGGTAATTTTTGGCAGTTTCTCTTACTTTGTCAACAAAGGTCCATCTAGTCAAGGCTATGGTCACATATGGATGTGAGAGTTGGACTGTAAAGAAAGTTGAGCACTGAAGAACTGATGCTTTTGAACTGTGGTGTTGGAGAAGACTTTTGAAAGTCCCTTGGACTGCAAGGAGATCCAACCAGTCCATTCTGAAGGAGATTAGTCCTGGGATTTCTTTGTAAGGAATGATGGTAAAGCTGAAACTTTAGTACTTTGGGCACCTCATGAGAAGAGTTGACTCATTGGAAAAGACTCTGCTGCTGGGAGGGATTGGGGGCAGGAGGAGAAGGGGACGACAGAGGATGAGATGGCTGGATGGCATCACCGACTCAATGGACGTGACTCTGAGTGAACTCCGGGTGATGGTAATGAACAGGGAGGCCTGACGTGCTGCGATTCGTGGGGTTGCAAAGAGTCGGATGTGACTGAGCGACTGAACTGAACTTATGTCTATACACTTATCAAAGTAACTAAAAAGATCTGCTAAATATCCTGTGCCCCATGTGTCCATTGATAAGAAGTAGTATGATTTATTGACCTGTGAAATGGAGGCATTCATAATGGGAGTTTATGATCACTTCTCAGCCCTCTCCAGATCATGAAGGATTACTTAATGAAATTTTTGACTTTACAGAAATAGCAAGAAATAATCTCTATAGATGTGGCTACAAGGTGGCCATTGTTGCTGCCATAGAAAAGATGTTAAAAGGCTACTCTGTTGTTATTATCAAAATTTTGAAATAGAAGGTTATCCTTCTATAATATGTGAATAACATATTGAGGATAAAATTGGAGAAAGGATTACAGTAAAACAGAAATGTAACTATTGTTTATCTACAGCTGTGTGATGATCTTTAAAGAGGTCATAAGCAGGTTGCTGCTGCTGCTGTAAGTCGCTTCAGTCGTGTCCGACTCTGTGTGACCCCATAGACGGCAGCTCACCAGGCTCCCCCGTCCCTGGGATTCTCCAGGCAAGAACACTGGAGTGGGTTGCCATTTCCTTCTCCAATGCATGAAAGTGAAAAGTGAAAGTGAAGTCACTCAGTCCTGTCTGATTCTTAGCGACCCCATGGACTGCAGCCTACCAGGCTTCTCCATCCATGGGATTTTCCAGGCAAGAGTACTGGAGTGGGGTGCCATCGCCTTTAGGTGAGTATAACCTGACTGCATCCAAGTTGCGTAATGTCATATTTAGGCTTAAACAAAATTCATACAATGAAAAAAAAATGACTCACATTTTGGAAATAAGACTGTACCAGATATACCAGGAAAAAAAAAAAAACCCTTACCTGGAAAGGAAAGCCAAGTTAAATAGTTGTTCCTCAATTTCTCTATGAAAACTGTAATTTCTTTGGAATTCAACTGCACTTTCAGAAGTTAAAATTACCTCTGTGCCTAAAGTCATTCTCCCAGAAAAAGAAGTTTAACTGGGGATGACATTCAATGTACTTATGATAAATGTATACAAAGCAGAACTACCTGATAAATGGTTTATTAAAACAAACCTTTGAATAGAGGCAGGCTTCATCCCACTAAGCATTGTTTAATCTTAGCAGATATCATTTTCTTAAAAGTTGAAGGTTTGTAGCAACCCTGCATTTGTGAAGTCTATCAACATCATTTTTTCCAGTAACATTCGGTTCCACCCTGTCTGTGTGTAACATTTTGGTAATTTTCACAATATTTCAGACTTTTTAATTATTGTGATATTTGTTATAGTGAATTGAGATCAGTGATCTTTGATATTACTATCAAATCTTTGATATTACCGTAACTGTTTTGTCGTGTCTCAAACCATGAATGTAGAAGATGGCAAACATGATCAATAAATGTGTGTGATCTTACAGTTCACTCTCCTCTCTCCCTTTCCTTGGGTCTTCCTATTTCCTGAGACACAGCAAGGCTGAAATGAGGCCAACTAATAATTTGACAATGGCCTCTAAATGTTCAAATGGAAGGAAGAGTCACATGCTTTCCATTTTAAAGCAAACGCTACAAAGGATGAAGCTTAGTGAAGAGATGTGTTGAAAGCTGAGATAGACCAAAACTAGTCCTCTTGGACAGTTAACCCAGCTGTAAATGCAAAGGGAGAGTTACTAGAGGAAATTAGAAATGCTACTCCAGTGAACACAAGAATGCTAAGAAAGTGAAATAGGCTTATTGCTGTTAGGAATCAAGTTTCAGTGGTCTGGATAAAACATTGAACCATCCACCTTTCCTTAAGCCAATGCCTAGTCCAGAGCAAGTTTCTAACTCTCTGCAATTACATGAAGGCTAAGGGATGTGGGGAAACTGCAGAAGAAGAGTTTGAACCTAGATGTCATGATGTATAAGGAAAGGAGTCATGTACATAACACAAAAGAGCAAGGTAAAACACCAAGTGCTGATGTAGAAGCTGCAGAAAGTTATCTAGAAATCTGAGATAATTAATGATTTTCAATGTAAATGAAAAAGCCTCGTATTGATAAAAGATGTCATTTAAGAATTATAGCTGGAGAAGAGAAGTCAATGCCTCAGTTCAGAGGATCTCTTTTTAGGGGCTAATGCAGTTGGTGACTTTAAGTTGAAGCCAGTGCTCATTTACTATTTGGAAAATCCTAAGACCCTTAAGAATTATGCTAAATCTATTCTTCCCATGATCTATAAACACAACAATAAAGCTTGGATGACAGCACATGTTTACAAAACAGTTTACTAAATATGCTAAATCCACTGTTGAGAATTATTTCTCAGAAAAAAGAGAAAAAGAGTCATATATCCTTTTGATATATGAATGCTTGTTGAAAATACAGCTGGTAATTTGTGAGCTCGGATGGAGATCTACAATGAGATTAATGACTTCAAGCCTGCTAACACAACATCCATTCTGTAGTCCAGAGATTAGGGAGTAAGTTTGATTTTCAAGCGTTAGTATTTAAAAAACAAATTTCCTAAGGCTACTACTGCCATATGGATATGAGAGTTGGACTAAAAAGAAAGCTGAGCACTGAAGAATTGATGCTTTTGAACTGTGGTGTTGGAAAATACTCTTGAGAGTCCCTTGGACTGCAAGGAGATTCAACCAGTCCATCCTAAAGGAGATTAGTTCTGGGTGTTCATTGGAGGGACTGATGTTGAAGCTGAAACTCCAATACTTTGGCCACCTGATGTGAAGAACGGACTCATTGGAAAAGACCCTGATGCTGGGAAAAATTGAGGGCAGGAGGAGAAGGGGATAACAGGATGAGAGGTTGGATGGCATTACTGACTCGATGGACATGGGTTTGGGTGGACTCTGGGAGCTGGTGANTGGAAAAGACCCTGATGCTGGGAAAAATTGAGGGCAGGAGGAGAAGGGGATAACAGGATGAGAGGTTGGATGGCATTACTGACTCGATGGACATGGGTTTGGGTGGACTCTGGGAGCTGGTGATGGACATGGAGGCCTGGCATGCTGCGGTTCATGGGGTCGCAAAGAGTTGGACATGACTGAGCAACTGAACTGAACTGATTGCTGCCACAGTTAGTGATTCCTCTGATGAATCTGAGCCAATTCAACCAAAAATTTTCTTGAAAGGATTCACCACTCTGGAAGGGGTTGAGGATATTCTTGATTCATGAGAAGAGGTCAAAATACCAACATTAACAAGACTTTGGAAGAAGTCGGTTACAACCCTCATGGATGACTTTGACAGATTCAAGTAGAAGAAGTAACTGCAGATGTGGTAGAAATAGAAAGAGAACTAGAATTAGAAATGGAACCTGAATGTGTGACTGAATCACTGGACTCTCCTAACACCTGAGGGGTTGCTTTATGAAATCTACACCTGGTGAAGATGCTGTGATGATTACTGAAATGACAAAAATGATTTAGAATGTTACACAAATTTGGTTGATAAAGCAGTAGCAGGCTTTGAGAAGATTGATTCCAATTTTGAAATAAGATCTACTGTAGATAAAATGCTACCAAATAGCACTGCATGCTACGGAGATATCATACATGAGTCAGCTGAGGTGGCAAACTTCTCTACTGTCTTATTTAAGAAATTGCCAAAGCCACCTCAACCATCAACAGCCACCACCCTGATCTGTTAGCAGTCAAAAATGTCATGACAAAGTCTTTCACCAGCAAAAAACACATTTAATTGAAGGTTCAGATGACAACATTTTTTAGCAATAAAATATTTTTAGTTAAGACATATTTATACTGATTTTTGAAACATAAAGTTCTTGCAAACTTAATAGACTATGGTATAGTATAAACATAAATTTTATATGTACTAGGAAACAAAAAAATAGTGGGACTCAGTTTATTGTGATATTTGCTTCACTGGGTCTTCTGGAATCTGTGGTATGCCTGTGCAAAGTGGATGTATACTTCTGGAGACAAGGGAAAACAATTCCTACAAATCAGAAAGTCTACCGTTGTTGGAAAAATTCTAATCACTCACGTCCAGATGCTATATTCTAAGGATGTTTAGCTTGATATCACTACAACTGAATCATAACATTGTATCATTGTAACATGGACTTGATAAAAACAGGACTGTACATCAAAGTTTCATGAAGACCTACAAGAACTTTTAGATCTAACACTCAAAAAAGATGTCCTTTTCATTATAGGAGACTGGAATGCAAAAGTAGGAAGTCAAGAAACACCTGGAGTAANAGATCCAACCAGTCCATTCTGAAGGAGATCAGCCCTGGGATTTCTTTGGAAGGAATGATGCTAAAGCTGAAACTCCAATACTTTGGCCACCTCATTGGAAGAGTTGACTCATTGGAAAAGACTCTGATGCTGGGAGGGATTGGGGGCAGGAGGAGAAGGGGACGACCAAGGATGAGATTTCGGGATGGCATCACGGACTCGATGGACGTGAGTCTGAGTGAACTTTGAGTAATGGTAATGAACAGGGAGGCCTGGTGTGCTGCATTTCATGGTGTCGCAAAGAGTCGGACACGACTGAGTGACTGAACTGAACTGAACTGTACATCAAAGTAAATTTTACATTTGATTGTATTCAGTTTTACCATCATATTAAATGGAAGAAAGNAGTAATGGTAATGAACAGGGAGGCCTGGTGTGCTGCATTTCATGGTGTCGCAAAGAGTCGGACACGACTGAGTGACTGAACTGAACTGAACTGTACATCAAAGTAAATTTTACATTTGATTGTATTCAGTTTTACCATCATATTAAATGGAAGAAAGTTGTTGTAGTGACTGTGATTGCATGACATTTACTTTACAAGACTCTGGTGACTGTTCTGTTTTTACAGACTCATATCTACGTACATTTATGTAACTGAAAAATGGAGGCTACAATAATGGAGAGTATAAAATTTAAAATTCTAATACAGAGTGAATAAGAGTTCAAATAAATTTCTGTATCAGAAGACAGCAACATAAAAATAANAGTTGTTGTAGTGACTGTGATTGCATGACATTTACTTTACAAGACTCTGGTGACTGTTCTGTTTTTACAGACTCATATCTATGTACATTTATGTAACTGAAAAATGGAGACTACAATAATGGAGAGTATAAAATTTAAAATTCTAATACAGAGTGAATAAGAGTTCAAATAAATTGCTGTATCAGAAGACAGCAACATAAAAATAATTTTAAGTTTTCCCATGCATGCTATTTGGTTAATTTGTCATACCATTAATTACTACTAACTTCCATTGTTTCAATTCTACAGTTGTTCTGCTTAATTAATAGTGTTTCTGTAATAGAAAGCAATGGTAACCAAAATTTCAGAAATGACCTTACTGAGATAAAGAGGTGTATATTGGGTGTTTGTTAGGATTGTGTTCTAGAAAACATAGATTCATGAAACTCTTATGTTTCTTTGGACTGCAAAACAGAGGGGGATGCGAAAGGCAAAAATTGTAAGACTGCATACATTTTTGTCAGGAATTATGATTGAAGCTGGCAAGAAGTAAGGGTACTTATTAAGCAAGAATTTGTTGGGGTCCAAAATGTTACATGATTGCGAGGGGGGAATTTTGAGAGTATAAGGTGTCTCCTAGCAGGTGTTGTTCTATAAGGACTGATGGCATATTTGGGAAGTTGTGGTTTCTTACAGCTCAGAGAGTTCAGGTTCTCAGCAGTGCAGAAACGTGTCTGAGACCAGATCCTCAACAGACGCCTGACTCCATTGTGTAGGCCTGAACTATGGTTACTCTACTTTGACTTCAAACTATCAGCAGTAAATATACAGAATAATATATAATTTCAAATAAATAATGTATACATGTTTTATGTATCAAAGTAATAATGCTCATATATATGATAGTCATATGTATACTATTATTATTTACTTTTTGGTATGACTATATCCTGCATCAGCTTTCTAAAAATTTGTTCACCCTATAGAAAAATTATTTGTGCAGCATTTCAAACATCAAAATTCTCAAACCCCACATCTAGAGTTATAGGTCAGAAATAAAGCCTACTGAGGGGTACTGTAAAAAGCACCCACATAATTTTAATGCATGACTCAATATGGGAACAAATATAATGTTTTGCTGGAAGCAGGCATTTTTTTCCCCACTTTTGTCTCAGATTCAGGAAGTTTGGTACTTGAACAGACTAAATGGTGGCCCTACACATGAAATACGAAAATCTTAACAATTTACACTAGACTCTGATCCCCTCATTGTCAGAGGTGTTTGTCTTTTTCTTCATCTTCCTGGTGATGAAAAAGTCTGGTGTGATGAACACACACATGGAGTGAACAGGTGGCAGTGGGGAGGCTGGGGACAGGGGCGCTGGGGATACAGGAGGCCGGCTGCCTGTGTGTGTATTCACGTCTAACCATTCACTTGCCTGGCATCACCGAGGGGATGGACATGAGTTTGAGCAGGCTCCGGGAGTTGGTGATGGACAGGGACGCCTGGCGTGCTGCAGTCCAGGGGATCACAAATTCTCAGGCACGACTGCGTGACTGAACTGAACTGATTCACTTGCTATAGGGTTATGGGCATGTGAACTTTTGTCAACCTATTTTTCTCAACTATAGAATGTAGATTATGACAGATTACACTCAAAAAATTGCATGTTGCATGGGATTTTAAAAATATTTCTTAAATATAAACCAAATAAAGAAAAAGAGCAATTTAAATTTGTTTCATTCATTTACAGATCTCAGATTCCAGATGGAAACCCAATGATGAACAGAATCAGGAAATACTTTTTTAGTGGGAAAAGACCTAGACTGAGATATATAGTATAGGAAAACAGAAAATACAACCATCAGATGGCTTCAAATTTCACACTTCTTGTTTGACCTTGAGCCAAGTGAGCCCTGGCTTCAATCACCTTACACTGGAATTTTAATAACATCCATTTCACATGAATTTTTTAATCAAAAGAACAAAGGATTTGAAAAGTGTCTTAATAAATATTAAAATGCTAGGTAAATAGTGGGGCTTCCCAGTAGCACTACTGGTAAAGAACCCGCCTATCAATACAGGAGACATATGAGTTGCGGGTTGATCCCTGGGTCAGGAAGATCCCTTGAAGGAGGGTATGGCAACCCACTCCAGTACTCTTGCCCAGAGAATTCTGTGGACAGGGGAGCCTGGCTGGCTACAGTCCATAGCGTTGCAAAGAGTGGAACATGACTGAAGCAACTTAGCACATACATGCCTGTAGATGAACAGTAGTTATTATCTGTTTCTTTTTGTGAGTTCAAAACTACTGGTTGTAAATATAGCACTGACTTATATGAATTGGAAATAAAATATGTTATAAAGTAGTAAACCTGAGCTGACAAGAAAGTTTTCCTAGAGGTTGAATAGTTTTACAAGTTTGTTTTTCTTATACAATGCTTGAACTTAGAAGAGAAGAAGAAAAGTGGTTCTTGTATTATAGTTGGGCTCGAGAAAGTAGCATGTAATAAGAAAGAATTCTGTGAATCTCCTGAGGGCTCTGATTTTTTTCTTGCACATTGTAATCCCTGTTTTCCTTCTGTGTTTGATTGATAACGTACATTGTACCTGGTACCACGATAAATATTCCACACTGACTGAACACTAATGAATCGAGATTGTGAACAGGAGCTTAAATTATAGAACCATCATCTAAGCTCATTCAAATTTCTAAACTTGACAGCAAATGCTCACAACTGGGTGAGCAGGAAAATAGTGCAAATTTCACACTACCAAAAGCATAATTAAACTGAAAATCAGCCTTTCAGGATACTTCTCCTGAACCTTCCCTGGTCTTGTAGTTACAGAGGTCATGGAAGAGACAGAGGATTGCAGGAAATGACTTCTTACAAGGGTTGGCAGGCTTACGTGAACAAAATAATCAAAATGCCTAACATTTTTTTTTGTTGTTCAAAAGCATATCTTAGCCCTAAAGTTCTTTATATTTTCTCAAGAGGAAATCCTCCAAGGGCTTTAGTAAAATCCCAGCTGTGAATCTAGTTGTGGCCCAATCATATTAGAGAAATTCAAAATTCCTCTTTGAGTTCCCTTACATTTATTAAGTGACTGATCTTGCTTAAACTGTCTATACCTCAGTTTTTTCACCTGCAAAATGGAGCATAAATCTCCCCAAGAACATTTTTCCAGGTGTTGAATTAATATAGTGAAAACTATTTTTGTATGGTGCTATGCTAGGAAAAAAGTCACTTTTTATAAAAATAAAAATAAGGTTCTTTTAGAAGCCAACCTTACACAGATGAGATCAAAGACCACTCAAGTCTTTGCAATTGCTAATTTCTGATGAAGGGGATGTTTGACCTCTGTGGTAACATTTAGTTCATTCTGCTTCAGAGAAATTGTTTGTTGAAGTAAATAAGCAATGCTATGTGTGCCTATGTGCACTGCATCTGTACATTGAAGCCTAAAATGCAAGAGGTTACTTTCAGAATACAGATGAGAAAACAGATTCAGATTTTATGATTTATGCCAGTGCAAATGCAGATAATCCAGAGTAAAGCCAGAATTGAAATTCACATCCATCAGATGGTGGCATGAAGGTGTTTTGTCTCTACTATTCTCCATTGAAACACTCTGAGAACATCAAAAGGACAAACTACAGAGGAAAATTCAGCAACATTATTTTCAATAAAATAAGGAAACAATGAAATGTCAAATCATAGACTCAAAAATGATAACTTGTCATATGTCTCGAAATTTGGGCCCGTATGAGAGGGCATCAAGCCCTGGAGGATGCCTTCCAGTAGAGATTTTTATATAAACATGTGGCGAGATCCTGAAATACCATCCAGTGATTCTCTGCTAAATGTGATGAGCTTCCGGGCCATGAACAGGCAAAAGGAAAAGTCAAAACACAGTTGCAGATTCCAAATCCCAACTCAGGGTATCTAGAAACTTAAAGATAGAGGACAAACATACAGACCCCAAGGGGAAAGGAGGACGTGGGATGAATGAGGAGACAGGTATACACACACACACCATAGATATTATATATAAAATAGATATTCATGAGAGCCCACTGCATATATAGCTATAGAGTGGGAAATGGCAATCCATTCCAGTATTTTTGCCTGGAAAATTTCATGGACAGAGAAGCCTAGTGGGCTACAGTCCATGGGGTCACCAAGATTCGGACACAACTGAGCACGCATGAAGTATGTAACACAGGGAACTCTGCTCAGAGCTCTCTGGTGACCTAAAAGTGAAGGAAATCCAAAAAAGAGGGGATACATGTATATGGGTAGCTGATACACTTTGCTTTACGTTGGAAAGCAACTATACTCCAATAAAAAATACAAATAAATTAAAAATAACTTTGGAAGATTAAAAAAGAAAAGGAAAGCCAGGGAGGAAGGGTTAAATGAGAAAAGACAATGCTGAGCTTCTCTGCAGGAACTTGGAAAAGGAGGTGCAGCCACTTAAAGTAGCAGTTCCTCAAGCTGCACAGAGACTTGGTTTATGAGATGAATGTCTGCATATGGGCCACTGTTTGCTGCTGCTGTCTTCGGGTCACTGCTAGCCTACCCAACCCCTCCTTGAAGAGGAGGGCGATTCTAAATGCTGTGACTCTCTAGACTGGCAGAGCTTGGATATGTATCTGAACCACAGAGGATTTCACTCTCAGTCCCCTCATGATTACATTGGGAGCTTCTTAAAGGCAGAAAATAGCCTGCAGGACTAGAGTCATGCCCAGGGTCTCACTGGTGGTGAATAAGTATTCAGGCTTTTTTTTTTTTTTTTT
>SJYW01045718.1:3817-41974 GCA_006410735.1 Raphicerus campestris | reverse complement strand
GGAGAAGGAAAGATGCTGACAAGAGGAGCATGAAGAGAAAGCAAAACATAAAACCTCTCAGACTGACAAAAGCAATGTCTGTATGAGAGAGAAGCAAAGGAGTTTCTTGCATACGGGGACAGTACTTATCTTTTTTTAAAATTAGTGAACAATTTATCATTGTCCCAGTTTTATTAAGAAATGATTAACATGGATCACTATATAAGTTTAAAGCACATAGTACAATGGTTTGATTTTCATATTTATATGTATGTGAAATGGTTATCATAATTGGTTTAATTGATATCATTCTTTTTTTCTTTTTTGGGGGGGCACAAGTGAGTAAAAGCCAAATTTCTGTAGGATTATGAAGCAAGAAATCCTTTGCGAATTATGAAAATTAAGGAGGTTGTGATCTATTTTGACAGTAAAGATTATTTCTTTTTATTTTAAATCTCCCATCCTCCTTTTAACTTTTAAGATAAAGTCTAAAAGCCTGCAGAGCCTTCTGTAAACTGCTACCATTCTACATCTGCAGCCTCACCTCCGATTCTGGCTGGGATGTACCTCTGCCCCATTGCCACATTGCTTCTCTTATCTGAGTGCCACTCAATTTGCAGGGGCTTTTGCAACTCTCTGGGACTCTCTCTCCCTAACCCCAAACTTGACTTCATAAGTCCTCACTGTCCTCCAGTGTCTGCTCAAGCATTACCTCCTTTGATAAAACTTCTTTGAACACCACTATTAATCCCCCTGCTTTAGAAAACCAAAGTGGGGACACTTTGTATTTCCCACAGCACTCTAAGCAGAACAGTTAGTTAATTGGATTATTGACATTATTTGCTATAAGATTAGAATATGAGTATTATTCAGCCTTTCACTTGTTTATTCATCTACCTGTTACTCATCAAAAATATATTAAGGACTTAACTTAGGCTTTGTGAAAAAAAAACACATGATTTCTGCCTTCACAGATCTTATAATCTCATGTGAGAAATAAATAGGCAAGTGCAATACAGTCTGGTAAATTTTATGATGGCAGAAGTACATGATACTTAAGCAAATTCATGGGGAGGTCATTTAGCCTGGATGGAGGAGAGCAGAGAAAAAGTAAAGGAGAAGGATTTAGGAAGACCTGAAGTAAATATTTCTAAGCTGAAACCTTATTTATTCAATACAGCGAACACTTACAATATGCCAGGTACAATTTGAGATAGATCTGTGATCAGAAGACAAAGATCCATACCCTGTAGAGTTGAGTGTTTAGTGTTGGGATACAGGAAATAAATCATAGTTATAAATAATTAAATTATATAGTATGTCAGAACATAGCATGTGCTACAGATTAAAAAGAAAAACAATGTAGAGCAAGTTAGGGATTTGGAGTGGTTGAGTAATGGGTAGGTGTTGGAAATACCTAAAGTATCTATAATCTTTGATGAACTGGGATGTTTGGGAGTGCTGAGTCCTCATCGGCAGACCAGGAGGGAATGTCAAGTAAGGTGGTTGGAATGAAAGGGATGCAAGAATATGGAAGATTGAGGCAGAAGGACTATCAGTAAGGTCATAGGATCCTGAATCCAAAGAAGAACGATATCAACCATGATCAATTAGGAAATGTATGACATACATGAGGGTTATGTGAAAAGGGTTTAACAAAGAAATATGGGTATGAAGATAGAGGAAGGGTTATGGTGGACAAGTTTGTAATTTCCTCGGTTCTGTCTTGTTGTAACAAAAATTTGAAGTGACAACCAGTGCTATAGCCCTCAAATGGACCAGTGTTACAGCTCTGTTTTACAGCTCATTTTTATTTAGAAAGTAAAGGAAAATATATTCTCGAGGCGTGAGGGCATGCCAACCCAAAAGACATGAAGAGAAGAGAGGCCCCAGCCCCATTTTGGCTCTTTTTATGTTTTTTTCTCCTCCCCCTGGGCCTGCCCTATGTAAACTGGGCTAGCCAGGAGTGCTATTTGTTTTCCCTAAGGTCCTCACTCTTGTCCTCGGATCTACCTTTGTTCTATTTTCATGGGCTTTTCCCTTCTGTGTCTTTTAACTACTGCCATTCTGGACTCCTTTTCCTATTCTAACTGCCTAACAGGTATAAGAATATTACAAGGAATAAGGAAGTACCCAGGGCTGAAAACAGTAGGACCAATTACCACTCTGCACTGAAGGATGAACAATGTCATCCCTTACGGAACCCGGTGAGGAAAGGGCTGTAGGGAGAGAGCTGCCAACAGAAGCTGAGTTGAAGTCATCAGACAGCTGTCAGCAGCCCCACAGGCAGCAGCAAACTCCCTCTCCTTCCTTCAGTGCCTGGTTGCTGTACCCTGTGGATGAAATCCAATCGCAAGCCAAAGACCATGGAAATAGGTGGCCAGTGAATTTAGAGAGATGAAGGATGTTTCTGAGAAGTTTATTCTTGTGAATGAGAGGCTCCTAGGTAATGAATATATTTAAAAACAAGGGTTTAATCAAATGAATGAAGAAAATGAGAGATTTGATACGGAGTTATAGACAGGATACCTGCTCTTTGTGAAGGAGATTTTTGAAGTTAGACTGAGAAGGGAGTGGTAAATATTTGTCACAGTTAGCCATGAATCAGTGTCTAGAAAGTAGAACAACTATCATAGCCATGTTTTGAAAACTACCGGAAAACTGCTTTTCTTATTGCTTTTTGTATTTCCATCTAGTTGTCAGTGTCGTGATCTTGGTTGTGAAACCCCTTCTATATCTGGCTTCCATTCCTCATTAAGGGGACTGTCTTCAGTACCAGCATGAGCTCAGAATTCAGCAATGCTCTGATACCAACAACCAGTGTTGTGATCTGGAGGAAATTAGCCCACATGCCAAAAATGTATAAAAACTTCAAAAATTCAGAGGGGAAAAGGAAAGAAAGAATGAGACTTTTTGCCTTAGTGTGATGGCCTGCTCATAATCCATTGGTAACTGAAAATATTCATATATATTTGAGAAATCAGATTACATTAGAACATCACTGTGGAATCAGAAGCATGATGCAGCTACAAACAAATGGACTTTAATAGAAAGCAGATGAACCGTCTTTCCCTGACCCTGCCTTAGGACAGTGAATAAAAGCAAGAAAATGAAATCAGTGAGGCAGAATGTCAGAGTGCGAACAGGGTGCAAGGCTGTTTTATTTTGTTTTAATGCTATGAAAATGTGATGCTTATTGACTTTATGGTCAGATTTACTGGTCTGATTTCCTTGACTTAGCTTTTTCTTTGCCATGTCATCACATCTTCTATAAAAAGAAATGGTATCAAAGCTTCCCACCTAGGAAAAAGGCAGCATTCAAATTCTTTGGCTAAGATTGAGGGGAGAGTTTGCATAATTTATGAGATCTTTATGTGTTTGGAAAGGAGACTCAACTTGCTTTTATCTGTTAAATGGACACAGTGTTATGAAGAAGCCCGTGCTCTCTGGATCTCTCCTTCTCTGTGAAGATTGTCTCCCTATGGGAAGACCATAGGGCATTAAATTGATTGGAAGTCTGTGAAGATTCTTATTCATGGTTTGAACTGGAGGAGTTTAAGTGGTGGTGGTGGTGGTGGTGAGTGTCATAACTAAAGACTTGTTTCCAACTGACTGCTTGCACCAGGGGCTGTGGGGAGCCCTGGAGCTAGAGTTGATGGGCACAAGCGAGAACAAAAAGAAAAAGACTGAGACGTATTAGCAGTGAAGAAGTCATCAGAAGACAGAATGAAAGAAAACTTGCAACTGGCAAATAGCAGCTAGCTGATAGGTGGCATGAGTAGTAAAGAACCCGCCCGCCGATGCAGAAGACATAGGATACCAGGGTTTGATCCCGGGGTCATGAAGATCCCCTGGAGAAGGGCATGGTAATCCACTTTGGTATTATTGTCTGGAGAACCTCATGGACAGAGAAGCCTGGTGAGCTACAGTCCACGGGGTCGCAAAGCATCAGACAGGACTGAGCGATTGAGCGTGTAGATAGCTGAGGAGGGAAAGAACAGTCAGGTCCTGGTAGATAGAAGTGAGAATTAGAAAAATGGTGCAAATAAAGTTTTACTTTGGCCCTTAACTTTCTGACTTTAGCAGAGAGTCAGTGGCTGTTCTTTGTAGCCCATTGTGAACAGATGTTTTCCTGTGGATTTTTAGAATGGAATTTTGAAGGGCTGTGGACCAGAGTAAAAGGACTTATGTAGTGTGAAATTAGAGTTGTAAGTGATTAGCAAAATGGAAACTTTTTCTGCCCTGTAACTGTTAAATGACCTTGCTAGAGTCTATATTCAATGGTGATATGCAAATATTAATAGCTTACAAGTAGTTAAGCATAGTAGATAGACTTTCCATATAAACTATACCAATTTCATGTAATGCAGGAACCTAGAAGGTGGCTTAACATTACTAATATTGCTATTTACCACCTAACCATTGCTTTTTCCCTTGTCCAAAATCCACTTTCTGTAGGCAAATTACTGTAGGGAATTGCACCCCGTCTTCTAACTCTCTAGAACAATGGCATTGCTCTCAAAGGTAAAGAAGTCTTTTTAGAGGCTGACAATTTAAAATCAGAGCATTCATGGTGGGAAGGGAGTTTTGAAGCCATCTAATCCTGTCACGTATCTGCTGCTTAAATGTCTTCTATAACAGTGGCTTTCAGCTGACTTATACCTGGGAGCAGCGGCAAGAAGTACTTACATTCAGAAAGTATGTATTGAGAAACTACCATGAGACAGATACTGCACTAGGAATACAATGGGTAATAAGACAGACATCATACCTGCTTTCATGAAAACTTTCAGTGGAAAAGACAGGTGGTTAAAAGGTAAGCCAAAAAAAAAAAAAAAACTTCAATGATTTTAAATAATTACAACACTAGAAAACATTAAAGAAGGTTGAATAACAGTTAAAACTAGCTCTCTGAAAATGTTTGCAAAGACTTCAGACTACCCTGCCTACGCCAAAGCAAGAGTGCAAAGATAGCTCATGATATCAGAGCATGTGCGTGGGTCCCTCTCTCATTGTCAAAGTTGAACATAATGCGCAGATCAGAGCAAACTGCTTAAGGGAGCTACTCTGTCCTTATTTTATATGGACAAAGGGATACTTCTGAATCTGAATGATGAGGGAACTTGATAATGCATATTCATTAATTTGTCACATAATCATTGTGTACCTGCTATGTGCTAGTAACTTCAGGGATAACAGCCCACGAGGACAGAGACTTTTTGTTGTTCCCTGCTGTACCCTCTAGAACAGTAGCTGGCACAGGGTAGATGCTAGATTAGTCAGGGTTCTCCAGAGAAATAGAACCAACATAATAATAGCATATATTAATAATATATATTAAAAGATTATATATTAAAACATTAATATCATATCTATGATAACATATATTAAAACATTAATAATATCATATGTTAATATGTGCATGCACGTTCACTCAGTCATGTCTGACTCTTTGTGACCCCATGGACTTGTAGCCCACCAGGCTCCTCTGTGCATGGAGCTTTCCAGGCAAGTATACTAGAGTGGGTTGCTATTTCCTACTCCAGGGGATCTTCCCGACCTGGGCATTAAAACCATGTCTCCTGCATCTCTTGCATTGGCACGTGGATTCTTTACCACTGTGTCACCTGGGAAGCCATACACACACACACACACACACGCACACACACACACACGATAGGACTTGCCTGGTAGTCATGAAAGCTAAGAAGCCCCACAATCTGCATCTGCAAGCTGAAGAATCAGGAAAGACTAGTATAATCAAGTCCAAGCTCTAAAGCCCGAGAACCATGATCACAGATATCCAAGGGTAGAAAAAAATTGATGTCTCAGCTCAGAGAGAAAATGTGCCCTTCTTCTACCTTTTTGTTCTATTAATTTGTTCTATTAATATCCACTTCTTCAGTGGATTGGTTGATGACCACCCACATTGGTGAAGGCAATCCTCTTTATTCAGTCTACTGATTCACATGCTAATCCCTTCCAGAAACATCCTCAAACACACTCAGAAATAATGTTGTATCAGCTATCTAGACATTCCTTAGCTGGGTCCAGCTAACATACACAAGTAACCATCANTGCCACAACTGAAGATCTTGAATGCCACAATTAAAGATTCCATGCTCTGTACCTAAAGGAGCCCACATACAGAAACTGAAGAGTCGACGTGCCTTAACTAGGGATGCTGCATGTTGCCCCGAGGGTTGAGGACCCCTAGTGCTGCAACTGGGAACCAGTACAACCAAATAAATTTAAAAAGAAGAAAAAGAAGAAGCAGCAGCAGCAAAGGCTAGGGTTTTGTTTGTTTTTTTTTTTAAGTCCCTGGGAGTCCCTAAACTTAATTAAGTCCCAGCTGCCAAGAGTGAGGCTATGAGAAGGTGAGTGGAGAAATTATTTGTATCTTGCAGTTTGGAAATCAATTGATTCAGCTCTGGTAGGGAAAANGCTAGGGTTTTGTTTGTTTTTTTTTTTAAGTCCCTGGGAGTCCCTAAACTTAATTAAGTCCCAGCTGCCAAGAGTGAGGCTATGAGAAGGTGAGTGGAGAAATTATTTGTATCTTGCAGTTTGGAAATCAATTGATTCAGCTCTGGTAGGGAAAAGGGATTGAGAATCGGGCCATGAGAAGACTGTGACTCACGTTGACTTTTTCTTCTCTCCTGGGTTCTCCTGAAACCCTATGTGCTTTTGAATAGGCGTAACTATAATTTGAATTGCTTAAAGTTTCACTCAGAAATGATTCCATTCTCACTGAAATGCATTCTCCTTTCACAGATTTTGTACTCAGAGAACATCTCTTTCTTTTTGGAGCTCTTTTGGTATTGATTTTGACTCAAACTTGTCTTATCAAAATAAAAAAGAAAGAAATCTCCCAATCAATTTTTGCTTTAGTTGAAAGCAATATAGCTTTTCAAACTAGAATTTTTTTTTCCAATGGTACAAAGTATATAAGATGAGAAAAGCCTGGGATTGAGAATTTTGATCCTTCTGAATTTCATTGCTTTGTTTATATGTCCATCTCTACCCAATTCTTAAGCAGTACAGTTTTATTTTCCCTATTCTGGTGTGTGAAGTTGTGCTTTGCTTCTAGCAAGTACCTACCAAATAGTAGTCAAACAGAGTTGAAATAATGACAGCTATAATTATGCAAAGAGTATGTTAGAAATAAAAAGTGCATAAACCAATTTTTATTAATTTATCCCAATGGCTAGTATATACAGATCATAACTGCCTAGGTTTAGGTTCTAGCATTGCCATTTACCAGCTATTCAAACAGATCGGTATACTGCAGGGCCTTCCTGGTACACACATGTTCCCAGATTCTTGTTTGTAAGAAGAAACAATTTAGTCTCCCAGGCTTTCCCTAAGTTTCAAAGTGGAGACTCAAACAGCTAATGATTAGACAAGTGAGAAAATGAATAAATGAAGGAAAAGCAGTTTTAAGCAAGAAAAGCAATAATAGCTTGAACAATAGAGTCACAGGATTCCTAGTCCCTCTTCAAGGAATGTAGGTAACAATCTGATGCATAGCTCTGAGTTGCTTTGCAGAAACCAAGACCTCCCTCCTCCCACCCATCCAGTGGAAGATGGTGACTACATACTGATCACAAGCATGAAGAACTCAGACTGGTTGTAATCAGAAGACTGATGACTGAAACATTAGCTTGTTACCTTACCACCAAGCAATCAAAACAACAACAAAAATCCATGAGCTGATGATCATGCATCCTGGGCCCCTCGACCCCAGTGTTACCACTTAAAATGCTTGCCCAAAAGTTACTGAGAAGTCTTAGATCATTTGAGCGCTAGCTGCCCATTCTCCTTTCATCAGTTCAGTTCAGTTCAGTTCAGTCGCTGTTGTGTCTGACTCTTTGTGACCCCATGAACTGCAGCACGCCAGGCCTCCCTGCCCATCACCAACTCCCAGAGTTCACTTAAACTCATGTCCATCGAGTCAGTGATGCCATTCAGCCATCTCATCCTCTGTCGTCCCCTTCTTCTCCTGTCTCCAATCCCTCCCAGCATCTCTTTTCTTAGGGCCCTGAAAATGAATGCAGTACTTTCCTTCATCACAACCCACTGTCAGTAGATTGACTTTGTTGCACTTTGGGCAAATGAATCAGAGTTTGGTTTGGTAACATTATATAATTTATAATCTTGAATAAGACACCTCCCTATGTGTTCACAGGCTTGTCTCTAAGATGGAATGTCAACATCTGCTGGATCATGGAAAGAGCAAGAGAGTTCCAGAAAAACATCTACTTCTGCTTTATTGACTATGCCAAAGCCTTTGACTGTGTGGGTCACAATAAACTGTGGAAAATTCTGAAGGAGATGAGAATACCAGACCACCTGACCTGCCTCTTGAGAAACCTGTATGCAGGTCAGGAAGCAACAATAACTGGACATGGAACAACAGGCTGGTTCCAAATAGGAAAAGGAGTACGTCAAGGCTGTATATTGTCACCCTGCTTATTTAACTTCTATGCAGAGTACATCATGAGAAACGCTGGGCTGGAAGAAGCACAAGCTGGAATCAAGATTGCTGGGAGAAAAATCAATAACCTCAGATATGCAGATAACACTACCCTTATGGCACAAAGCGAAGAACTAAAGAGCCTCTTGATGAAAATAAAAGAGGAGGGTGAAAAAATTGGTTTAAAGTCAACATTCAGAAAACGAAGATCATGGCAATCGGCCCCATCACTTCATGGCTAATAGATGGGGAAACAGTGGAAACAGAGGCTGACTTTATTTTGGGGGGCTCCAAAATCACTGCAGATGGTGATTGCAGTCATGAAATTGAATGATGCTTACTTCTTGGAAGGAAAGTTATGACCAACCTAGACAGCATATTAAAAACCAGAGACATTACTCTGTCAACAAAGGTCTGTCTAGCAAAGGCTATGGTTTTTCCATTGGTCATGTATGGATGTGAGAGCTGGACTGTGAAGAAAGCTGAGTGCCGAAAAATTGATGCTTTTGAAATGTGGAGAAGACTCTTGAGAATCCCTTGGAGATCCAACCAGTCCATCCTAAAGGAGATCAGTTCTGGGTTTTCATTGGAAGGACTGATGCTGGAGCTGAAACTCCTATACTTTGGCTACCTGATGCAAAGAGCTGACTCATTTGAAAAGACTCTGATGCTGGGAAAGACTGAAGGAGGAGAAGGGGATGACAGAGGATGAGATAGTTGGATGGCATCACTTACTCAATGGACATGGGTTTGGGTAGACTCCGGGAGTTAGTGATGGATAGGGAGGCCTGGCATGCTGCAGTCCATGGGGTTGCAAAGAGTAGGACACTACTGAGGGACTGAACTGAACTGAAGATGCGAATGAGAATTACACTTATCCTAGATAGCATATTCAAAAGCAGAGATATTACTAAGGTTCGTCCAGTCAAGGCTATGGTTTTTCCTGTGGTCATGTATGGATGTGAGAATTGGACTGTGAAGAAGGCTGAGCGCCGAAAAATTGATGCTTTTGAACTGTGGTGTTGGAGAAGACTCTTGAGAGTCCCTTGGACTGCAAGGAGATCCAACCAGTCCATTCTGAAGGAGATCAGCCCTGGGATTTCTTTGGAAGGAATGATACTAAATCTGAAACTCCAGTACTTTGGCCACCTCATGCGAAGAGTTGACTCATTGGAAAAGACTGTGATGCTGGGAGGGATTGGGGGCAGGAGGAGAAGGGGACGACCGAGGATGAGATGGCTGGATGGCATCACTGACTCAATAGACGTGAGTCAGTGAACTCTGGAAGTTGGTGATGGACAGGGAGGCCTGGCGTGTTGCGATTCATAGGGTCGCAAAGAGTCGGACATGACTGAGTGACTGAACTGAACTGAACTTAGGTTCTTGTGAGGATTACATGCATTAATATATGTAAAGATCTTGATACAGGATCAATACATATTGAGATCAATGCAAATCCTAGGCCTTTGTACTTTTATGAAACCCTCTGCTCTGCTTTTTCTGATTTCCCCCCCTGGAAATTAGGTTAAAAATGGAAAAGTAGAATTTTATTTGTGTATTAATTTGTTTATAAACTTCCCTTTGTAGATCTATCCTGTTGCCTGCTAGCCTTTACCACAAACAGCAGTCTGTTTGGTGAAGTAAGTAGGTTATGCCCGGGGAAGTCCCACAAAATAATGATGGACCAAGGACAGTAGGTGACCCAAAAAGATAACTAATATAAAGCAATTTTATTTTAACACAGACTGGGACTTGTAAAATTTAAGTTTGTAAAAAGGGAGCACTCATTTGATTTTCTTCAGCTTCATTCCACATTGAATTCTCTGCAAAGACACTGTCTGAACCATTATTGTGAAGTGCAGAAAACAAAAGCCTTGATATTTAAGTTCACTTGACCTTGAATGCTGGCTCTACAGCTTGATGTGAACATGGGCATATCATGAAATTTCTCCAAGTCTATTTTTCTCATTTATGATTATAAGACGGTCATAATAGTATGATTAAAATCTAAGGAATGATTTAAGCCCTTAAACTAAACACACACACATATACTGTATACATGTAGTCACACATGCACGTGTTAACAGACACTGATATTACCCTACATATCATCAACCCAAGTTAATAATGGTTGTTTCAGTTTTACAAATGCATTCAGAAACAGAAAAACATGATGGGCAATTTACCAAAGTCACATAGAAAATAAGTGGCAGATCCACTATCTGAACCTAAATGTTTCTGGCTGTAAAGCCATGATCTCTGGCTTTATTACACCATCTTTTGTTACACAGCTGATCTGAGCATTAATGCAGTAATCTAGAAAATATCTAGTATGAGGTCCAGCATATGGTAGATTCTTCATAAATACTACTTTAATACTAAAGTAANCCTAAATGTTTCTGGCTGTAAAGCCATGATCTCTGGCTTTATTACACCATCTTTTGTTACACAGCTGATCTGAGCATTAATGCAGTAATCTAGAAAATATCTAGTATGAGGTCCAGCATATGGTAGATTCTTCATAAATACTACTTTAATACTAAAGTAATAGTTACTTTAACACTAAAGTAATAATAAATAATAGCTACTTTAATACTTGAATGCTTTGTTGAATGATGATAATGGTGATGCCCTTAATGATAATAGAAACAAATATTATTTACCACCTATTTACCCTTATACTTTGTATACTTTGCATTTATTAGCTTATTTAATCAATATTATAGGAATAGGAACATTGTTATTATCATCCCCATTTTAAAAATTAAAGAAAGGAAAAGTGAGAGAAAGAGAGGGAGAGAGAGAGGAATGGGGTAGGGGTAAAGAAGGGTTAGAATTTTTTGAAAATAAATCAGATTTAAATTCAGGACTGTATGATTTATTCATATCTAGCAACAAGACTCTTGAGAGTCCCTTGGACTACAGGAGATCCAACCAGTCCATTCTGAAGGAGATCAGCCCTGGGTGTTCTTTGGAAGAAATGATGCTAAAGCTGAAACTCCAGTACTTTGGCCACCTCATGTGAAGAGTTGACTCATTGCAAAAGACTATGATGCAGGGAGAGATTGGGGGCAGGAGGAGAAGGGGACGACAGAGGATGAGATGGCTGGATGGCATCACCGACTCGACGAACATGATTCTGAGTGAACTCCAGGAGTTGGCGATGGACAGGGAGGCCTGGCATGCTGCAATTNTGCAGGGAGAGATTGGGGGCAGGAGGAGAAGGGGACGACAGAGGATGAGATGGCTGGATGGTATCACCGACTCGACGAACATGATTCTGAGTGAACTCCAGGAGTTGGTGATGGACAGGGAGGCCTGGCATGCTGCAATTCATGGGGTCACAAAGAGTCGGACCTGACTGAGTGACTGAACTGAACTGAACTGAGCAACAGTTTGCCCATAAAGTATTTGAAACTATTCCTTGCCTTTTAAAGAGTGATTCTAATTTTCCTTTTTTCTAATACCTTAGTTTGAAGTGGCTGAGTACTTAAAATACCTGCATGCCACTTAAAATTATTAGTCATGTTGTTCTTTATTTTTATACCATAGCTAAGGCGTGCTGCGATTCATGGGGTCACAAACAGTCAGACACGACTGAGCGACTGAACTGAACTGAATGAGTTTTATCCCAGTCTGTACTTTAAAAGGGGCTTCCCTGGTGGCTCAGATGGTAATGAATTTGCCTGCCATGTGGGAAACCTGGGTTCAATCCTTGGGTTGGAAAGATCCCCTGGAAGAGGGCAGAGAAACCCACTCCAGTATTCTTGCTTGGACAATCCCCATAGACAGAGAAGCCTGGTGAGCTACAGTCCATGGGGTTGCAAAGAGTCAGACGCAACTGAGTGACTAAGCACACTATTTAAATAGGGATAGTCCATCACAAAGTTGAGTAGCAGGCCTAAAGGTTATTCTTCCATATGGTAGTTTATCTTTAAGTTGGAGCAATTAACCTGAGATAGTCTGCGAGATACACCTGTCTGGTAGCTGTCTCTCTCCCCAAACTTATGGTACTTATTGATGTTCTATATGTATAGAGTGCTAGGTACCCAAATTGAGTAATACAATATAAACCTTGTCCTTGAGTTAACAGTATGGAAGGCAACATAGACATCTCATGCAGAGGTGGTACACCGGGAACCAAAAGTATTCAAATGAATCCCCAATGCATCCATCTAGGAAGTGTCCTGAGCTTAAATCTAGGCTCTTTCTAAGTCATCAAACTCTCTAAAATCTGCACAAATTGGTTTGAGACTTTTCCTCCTCTCCTAATGATAATGATACATACCATTCAAAGTAGTTAAAGAAAGCTTGCTTCTCTGACTTTTGTGTATGCATATTGAGGGAATGCATTTTGCTCCTTCTATTCCCCTTAGAGTTCTCGCTATAGAGACGAGAATAAGGACCCTTTCCAAGACTGCTGATGAAGTTCTAAAATGCTAGTCACTCTTTGTGACTCATTGTGGTGGGTTGTATATTTGCTAAATGGCACGGTGTTGCTACTTTTCTTAGTTCCACGCACTTTGAAGAGTCACTTATCCTCCCTATGAAAGTCCTAGTTTCCTAAAACAGAGAGCATAATATCTATTTCAGAAATGTTTTAAAGACTGCGTAAAATAATTTAAGGAAAAATCTCCACACAGTTTCAAGTTCAAGAGATTTGGACAAAATGTAGGTTAATTTAATAGAATATATAAATTTTAACTTAGGGAATAGTATGGGGTACCAGTATGTACCAGAAACTGCAAATAAATACACTGAGATTTTACTTGTTAAAAAATAATCTGCATGTAGAGAAATAATCTTAAATATACTTGAAGATTTTATTTATGCCTTACATTAAAAGGCACATCATACTGCATTGGTGTTTTTCTTTCTGGTTTACTTCAGTCTGTATAATAGGTTCCAGTTTCATCCACTTCATTAGAACTGATTCAAAAGTATTCTTTTTAATGGCTGAGTAAGGCGCTTAGTCCTTGGAAGAAAAGTTATGACCAACCTAGACAATATATTCAAAAGCAGAGACATTACTTTGCCGACTAAGGTCCGTCTAGTCAAGGCTATGGTTTTTCCAGTGGTCATGTATGGATGTGAGAGTTGGACTGTGAAGAAGGCTGAGCGCTGAAGAATTGATGCTTTTGAACTGTGGTGTTGGAGAAGACTCTTGAGAGTCCCTTGGACTGCAAGGAGATTTAACCAGTCCATTCTAAAGGAGATCAGCCCTGGGATTTCTTTGGAAGGAATGATGGTAAATCTGAAACTCCAGTACTTTGGCCACCTCATATGAAGAGTTGACTCATTGGAAAAGACTCTGATGATGGGAAGGATTGGGGACAGGAGGAGAAGGGGACTAAAGAGGATGAGATGGCTGGATGGCATCACTGACTTGATGAATGTGAGTCTGAGTGATCTCCGGGAGATGGTGATGGACAAGGAGGCCTGGCATGCTGCAATTCATGGGGTCGTGAAGAGCCAGACATGACTGAGCGACTGAACTGAACTGAACTGAACTGGATATTCCATTGTGTATATGTACCACAGCTTTCTTATCCATTCATCTGCTCATATTGTAATTAGCCTCCAATTAAAATAAATAAATTTATATTTAAAAAGGCAGATCATATTGTTTAAAGAAAGAATATAGTTTATAACCTGTGTCAGCCAGGAGGAATAACATGGTATAAATTTAGGAGAGTTTAAGGAAAGGACAATTGACCGAATTTAAGGAAGCCAAACAGGCACAGTGCAGTGTACCAAGGCTAGTAACGCAGAAGAATTTTTACTGCTCATGAACAGATAAATGGAAGAAGCACAACTGAAACCTGAAGAGCGTGGCTGTAAGGAGGGAAGAGCCTGACAGACATGTGGCCTTCAGTAGAGGGATGCGGGTAACCATGGTGATGTGAATTCACTTTCTATGTGCCCTTTCACCTACTTCCAGCGCCTTTCGTTGGCTGAACCCAACTTAAAGTCAGAGGACAAAGGAAAAGTTTGCCAGAGCAGGACAGAAAAAGGCAGACAATGAAAGCAGATCTACAGGGGCAAACGAAAGATAACCAGGACAGAGGGCAAGGGTCATCAACATGAATACGGAGGTAAGATTACTGCATTGGGATAAGTGGAAAATAAGGGGATAGTTAAAATGTTATAGGGATACAGATGAAGACAACTTAACTATACGTTCCTCAAAATTATTTTCTGCTTGGGACTCATGATTTTATGTCTTTGAAGTTCTTTGGGTTCTTTAATGTTTAAACATTGCAAAAGCCCTGAACTATGGCAAAAATAACCACTTTCAATACTGGCTTGAGTCACCTATAATTCAAAGATCTCAACCTCAATGATTTGGGGTGATGTTTAGGAAGTTGGTTACTCTTTCTGGAACTCATGTAAGGTCACCTTTAATAATTGAGCTGATCACATTGAGCTCTAAGAGAAATTAAACTTCTAGGATCCTATGCTCCAATGTATGGCTTGGCCAGCTGGAAGAAAAGGAAAGGATCTAAAGCCGAGGATAAATACGATAAATCTGCTCAAGTGTGTTAATGTTAGATAGAGGTAGTGAAAAGGGAAGTCTTCTTGTTAGCATGCTTAATATAGGCTTAGTGGTTTTAAGTGATCCATATTAAGCCATCCATACATATTTTTTAATGTAATGACACAGTTCAGAACCATTGCCCTCCATTTAAACAACTTTCTACAAAACACATTGCCGGTGTGAGTTTCCCGATATTGCTCTCCTCCGGCCACCTTTCAATCCAGTTCCAAGACAATTGGAATTTAGTCTGCAATTCAATTTTCNTAATGTAATGACACAGTTCAGAACCATTGCCCTCCATTTAAACAACTTTCTACAAAACACATTGCCGGTGTGAGTTTCCCGATATTGCTCTCCTCCGGCCACCTTTCAATCCAGTTCCAAGACAATTGGAATTTAGTCTGCAATTCAATTTTCACAAAAGACCACATCTGATGCTTTGGCAAAATCAACACTTACATCATTAGCACAATCTTAATTATGCTGTCCCCTAACAGAAGGTTAGCTGATCCTACACGGCTCTTGTGTAATCTTTTGTAGACATGATTGAGGTCTCAGCACAGTTTTATTGAGTGGTCTCAGCATGCCAGGCTCTGGGATGCGTGCTCTTACACTGTTGGTCTCACTGATTCTTTAGCACAGTTCTGTGAACTGTTCCCATTTATAGATGAGCACACTGAGTCTTGCACTCTTTCTTTCATACTTAATATCCTTCCTGCACAGAGGCGCTCTTTTCTCCAGTTTTTTTTTTTGTGTGTGTGCTGATCAGCTCCTTATTCATAATAAATTTAAAAATTTAAAACAAATTTAACCATTTTTAGAGATACAGAGAAAAGGCATGTAGAACTAGTGCTGAAGAAAGTGTGATCTGTAGCTAGATTGTTTGGATTTGAATGTGAGCCCTGCCATTTGTTGTTTATTTGACTTTGGTTATATTATTTAACTTCTTTGCTCCTCAGGTTCCCCATCTAAAAAATATGGGGACATTTGGAATATATACTGCATTTATCATCCTCCTTGTACATGGATGTTATTTCTGAAAAATGTCTTTTGAAATGAGGGTGAGATGTCCTTCACTACCCATTTTTCCTTTCTTCTGGCTGGAATGGGGAAGTGATGGCTGGGGCCACAGATATCATATTGCATAATGGGATACCATGGGATAAAATACTATGTGTTGTAGAAGACAAAATACAAGGTTATTGCTATTTTGAACAACCTATGTCAAGACAGCTTTGTGAATAAGAGAGAAAAAAAAGTCTACTATATTTAGCCACTTGTATTTGAGGCTTTCCATCATATATTCACATGGCTTAGAAAGAGGGAAGATAATAAGAGATGAGAGTACAGCCAGGAATAAGGGGTGCAAATTTATCTCCAACACTTTAAGTTGGATAACCGAGGATCAGAAACATTCCACCATGTGTTGATAAAGCATATGCATGCAGGTTTTAGCATTGCCTAGAAGGCCCTGTGTTCTGGTATTCTCATTTTCCTTTCCTGCTTCACTTTTCTCCAGAGAAGACTTAGCTGATTCCATCCTACTCCTGAGTCGAAAAGGTTATCTAAAATTTAGGATTGATCTTTGTTATTATATTTGCCTTTTCTACACTATGGACACAGGGCCCCATCTATCTTCATTTTGGTGATGAGCTAGCAGCCTGCAAAATGTCTGGCACATGGAAATGCTCAATAATATATATATCCATACTCAGGTATCTTTTTAGAAATGTAAACATTTTCTGGTTCAAACTGAAAACAATAATCAAAATATACTTAAATGACCAAATGGGCTAGATACTTTATGAGGTCTTCTGGAAACTTTCTCATTTAATCCACATGACAACTCTATGAGGGGTAGATATTATAATTTTACAAAGAAGAGGTCCTGAATCCTGAGGCTAACAAACAGCTGAAACCAGACTGGACCACAGGTCTGTCTGGTGAACTATTTTATGATCATCTAATTCTCTGAAATGTTTGTAAGAAGGAGAAATCCCAAGAATTTACAAAATGCCCCCCTTTCAACAAATCCTTTGCACTCAGGTGCAATACTATCAGCATAGTTTCTTTTCCTTTGAAGAATCAGACTAAGGGGCACCTTCAAAATGAGAGCCAAATGGGCTATCTAATCAATGTCTTTGAGTCTGTTTGACACAATATCCTGTTAAAAAATCCTAAATATATACATATATATATATCTATGTATACTTAGAATAATTTAAAATATATGCTATAACTAGTCATGTCTATATTTATATATCTATGTACAAATTTGTGTGTAAATACATTTTTTTAAGAGACAGCATATCCTACCCTGGTGGCTGGACGTGGCTTATTACAGAGCCAATGGGAATGAGGGATAGTAAGGAGACTAATTGGCTACTTCTTTAATCCAGGAATAAAAGCATGTGGTTATCTTGATAATAAGGGAGTGAATTCTCCATTTTAGCATCATTTAACCAAAACATGCTGGCCTGGATTCCAGTTTCTAAGCGTTTTCCTCCAAAAGGCATTTGTCTTTCTTTTTGTATTATGAGAAAAGGTGTGTGGTGGTCTGATGGAGTAAGAACCAGTTCACTTGGGTTCCATTCAAGCTCTACCACTTACTGGTCATAATGACCAATGGAAAGCTATTTAAATCTTGAACTTTAATTTTCTCATCTGTGCAAATGGGGATAATTAGAGCACCTGCTTCTCAAGGTTATTCTGGGCATTAAAATGGATAAGGCAGGTAAAGATCTCAGATCATCATGGATTATTAAAATATACTAACCCTCTGCACAGGCTTACTTTCCCATTTCCAAAGATAGTCCAAAATCAAGAAGGGCCATGCAATAGGCTGGAGACATAAACACGCAGCATTTCCAGGACTACAGTGGAGATGATATACACCATATCCAGCAAGCACCTGTGCACAGTGTGTGCTTCCTCTCCCATTTTCATTAGAAAATGATTCTCAGAATGTAGCCCAGAAGCAATTAGCTAGTGAGAAATGTAGGCTGTGAGAAGGTCAATTCAAGCCAATGCTGATTATAATGAAGGGTACATCACTAGGGTTAGAAAGTCCCCAAATCTTTTGAGGTTTTCCAAAAATACTAAGTGAGGTGAAAGTTGCTCAGTCATGTCTGACTCTTTGCATCCCCACCAGGCTTCTCCATCCATGAGATTTTTCCAGGCAAGAGTACTGAAGTGGGTAGCCATTCCCTTCTCCAGGGGATCTTCCTGACCCAGGGATTGAACCTGGATCTCTGGCATTGCAGGCAGATATTTCACCAGCTGAGCCACCAGAGGCCTGCCTCCTGCTGGCTGCAGCCTTGGCCAAATCTGCTACTGTGCTTTGTCGCCGCAAGAGGGTATTGAGAGAGCAGATAAAGCATGCACACACTGCTGTATTTAAAATGGACAACCAACAAGGACCTACTGTATAGCACAGAGAACTCTGCTCAATGTTATGTGGTAGCCTGGGTAGGAGGGGTGTTTGGGGGAGAATGGTTACATGTGTATGGTTGGCTGAGTCCCTTCACAGTTCACCTAAAACTATTACAACATTGTTTGTTAACTTGCTATACTCCAATCCAAAATAAGTTTTTTCTTTTTTTTTTTTTTTTAAAGCTGATTCAAAGTCTTTAACTTTATTCCCTCAGGGCAGTTGGTTGACATCCAGCCATGCCTGCAGGCATTCTCTGAGTCACCCTGAGTCCTAGGGCTTCTCTCATTGAAGAAGGTTTGCTCACCCTCATCCACATATTGACATTTTGATACAAACTTGGCCTCTTCTTCTGGGGAAAGAGGTATTTTCCTCACTCTGCTCCAATCAGTTTTCTTGAGAATTTCCCAGTTAACAAGAATCAGCTGCCTGACCATAGAATTAGACATATCTGCACTGAGATGCCATACCTGTTGCTCTCTGACTGTTTGATGATGGTCACTGAGCCCTTGTGAGCTTCTGCATATGTGAAATCGTGGCATTGATCTTCACTTTACGTCTATCACAAAAGTTTAAGGACAAGAAAGTAAAATGGAAAATACTGAGGTCATCAACTGAAAACATGATGCAAATGTTAACCATAAATATAGTTATTTAAATTCTGCCTAGCTTGGAGTTCCATCTCAAAACTCTTGCTCTTTTTGAAGCTATCCTTGATGACTCCAAGGCAGAATAATTCACCCCTCTTGGAGCTCCTACTGAACAGTACTTACTTTGTAGTAATCAACTTTTTCTCTAAGTATTCTGCATCTTCTTTTTTTCCTCCCTAAGCTGTACCTGAGCTCACTGCAGATAGAGACGTGTCATTTCCTATCCAGCTGAATATTCCCCCATACCTAAGCAGTGCTTAGGGGTTCAATGAGTACCTAGTTGATAGAGTTTAAGATTTAAACTTAAAATCTGTCCACATTCTTATCTCAGCATGCAAAGATCTGGCTACCTTTGTAGGTGTATGATCACCATTATCACAGTCAGGCTTCTAGTTGAAACAAAAGAGTGAAGAACTCCTGGATGCTCTGCCTTTCGTGCCAGTTACCTGATGTGCAGAATTTGTTTTACCAGGAAGATGTCTCTTAGATTTTGTACCTATAACCTCTGATTTTTATTTTAAGGCTTAGATAAAATCTTATTTTACCTTGTAAATCCTCAGTAGTACCAGTTGTTACCAGTGTGTGTCATCAGTATCCACACTGATGTCCCCACCAGTTAAACAATTCATATACCATGCTATAGTCATCACATTTTCATCTCTCCTAAATTCTGACCTTCACAAGGACAGAAACTACAGCTTCTGAAATATATACATATATTTTTATATTTGGCACATCACATAGTAGGTACTCAATTATACTGTTCAACTAGAGTGATGTGATGTTCTGTTCTGGACTTAAGAAAAAAAAAATCTACAATGAACACTTCACAATGATGCATTAACATTTGGATACTGACAATGTATTTTTTCCAACTGCTAAGTGTCTGTCACTCTACTTGATTTAGTCCAATATCTGGCTTATCTGTAGGCTAATTTATCAGAGTGCTTCCCTACCAGATGTGTGGGAAACAGCTGGCAGCCCCTCTCCATTTGAATGCTCCTGGTTCCATCTGAACCAGGTGCCTTTAAGATTACAAATACTAAATTTAATCCTGCTTGAGAATTTCAGAGTATAATCAGAGCTACTAAATTCATTATATATTTGAGAAGTGCTAATACTCTTATTTTTTCATTTGCATATGGACATAGTTAGCTTCCTCCAGAACTGAGCTAGGTAAAAAAAAAAAGTNCCATGAAATTAAAAGACACTTGCTTCTTAGAAGAATAGCTATGACCAACCTAGACAGCATATTAGAAAGCAGAGATATTACTTTGCTGACTAAGGTCCATCTAGTCAAAGCTTTGGTTTTTCCAGTAGTCATGTATAGATGTGATATTTGGACTATAAAGAAAGCTGCGCACTGAAGAAGATGTGTATAAGAGACAGTAGTTAGCTTCCTCCAGAACTGAGCTAGGTAAAAAAAAAAAAAAAAAAAAGTTAAATACATATTCTTGAATCAAAAAGACCTTGGTTCTGGAATTTACTAAGTTTTTTTACTTTGGTCAAGTCACTTAATCCACTGAGCTGCAGTTTTGGCCTCTGTAAAATGGGGGATAAAATAGACTTGTTTGTGAGGATTACATGATGAGGTTTATAAAGTCCTTAGTGCAGTACTGAGCACATACTAAAATCTTATTACAGTAAACGACAAATGATAAATCTTATTACAGTGGTGATTCACCTTAACGTCCTCTGAAGGCTATGTCCTACCTAGACTTGTGTTAGGAATTGGCGTAGAACTAGCAATTAGAGATGACCAAAGGGATTTTTGTCCCCATGGCTTTCAGTCATGTTGGAACAAGAACAAGATAAATTTAAAGGGTGAGTTGGGCCAGCTAGCAATATAGAGGGGGTAGAGGAACACAGAAGACGAAAAATCACCCAACCAGATGAGTTAAGAAAGAGAGGCTACCTGCACAATGTGAGTAACTTTGACCTCTTCACATATCCTCAGCTTGATCAATGGGAGTCAAAAGGACACCCACCTACTGAGAATGAAGATATATCATCCCTCAAAAGGGTCAAGAGACACCCTAGTCACATATCCCTAAGGTTCACTTAAAAGAAATGCAAAAAAGGCAAATGGTTGTCTGAGGAGGCCTTACGAATAGGTGAGAAAAAAAGAGAAATGAAAGGCAAAGGAGAAAAGGAAAGATATATCCACCCACATGCAGAGTTCCAAAGAATAGCAAGGAGAGATAAGAATGCCTTCCTAAGTGATCAGTGCAAAGAAATAGAGGAAAACAATAGAATGGGAAAAACTAGAGATCTCTTCAAGAAAGTTAGAGATACCAAGGGAACATTTCATGTAAAATGGGCACAATAAAGGAGAGAAACAGTGTGGAAATAACAGAAGCAGAAGATATTAAGAAGAGGTGGCAAGAATACATAGAAGAACAAAAAAGATCGTAATGAATGAGTAACCGTGACGGTGTGATCACTCACCTAGAGCTAGACATCCTGGAGTATGAAATCAAGCAGGCCTTAGGAAGTGTCATTATGAACAAAGCTAGTAGAGGTGATAGACTTCCAGTTAAGCTATTTCAAATCCTAAAAGATGATGCTATGAAAGTACTGCACTCAATATGCCAACAAATTTGGAAAACTCAGCAGTGACCACAGGACTGGAAAAGGTCAGTTTTCATTCCAATCCCAAAGAAAGGAAATGCCAAAGAATGTTCAAACTACCACACAATTGCACTTTTCTCACATGCTAATAAAGTAATGCTCAAAAGTCTCCAAGCCAGGCTTCAACACTATGTGAATTGAGAACTTTCGGATATTCAAGCTGGATTTAGAAAAGGCAGAGGAATTACAGACAAAATTGTCAACATCTGTTGGATCATTGAAAAAGTAACAGAATTTCAGAAGAATATCTACTTCTGCTTCATTGACTACATTAAAGCCTATGACTGTGTGGATCACAACAAACTGGAAAATTCTTAAAAAGATGGAACTATCAGACCAGCTTACCTGTCTCTTGAGAAATATCTATGCATGTCAAGAAGCAACAGTTAGAACCAGACATGGAATAATGGACTGGTTCCAAACTGAGAAAGGAGTACATTAAGGCTATATATTGTCACTGTGCTTCTTTAACTTATATGCGGAGTACATCATGAGAAATGCTGTGCTGGATGAAGAATAAACTGGAATCAGTATTTCAAGAAGAAATATCAATAACCTCAGATATGCAGATGACGCCACCCTTATGGAAGAAAGCAAAGAGGAACTGAAGAGCCCCTTGATGACAGAGGTGAAAGAAGAGAGTGAAAAAGCTGTCTTAAACCTCAACATTCAAACAATGAAGATCATGGCATCCAGTCCCATCACTCATGGCAAATAAATGGGGAAACAATGGAAATAGTGATAGACTTTATTTGGGGGGCTCCAAAGTCACTGCAGATGGTGACTGCACCATGAAATTAAAAGACACTTGCTTCTTAGAAGAATAGCTATGACCAACCTAGACAGCATATTAGAAAGCAGAGATATTACTTTGCTGACTAAGGTCCATCTAGTCAAAGCTTTGGTTTTTCCAGTAGTCATGTATAGATGTGATATTTGGACTATAAAGAAAGCTGCGCACTGAAGAATTGATGCTTTTGATCTGTGGTGTTGGAGAAGACTCTTGAGAGTCCCTTGGACTGCAAGGAAATCCAACCAGTCCATCCTAAAGGAAATCAAAACTGAATATTCACTGGACGGACTGATGTTGAAGCTGAAGTTCCAATACTTTGGTCAACTTATGTAAAGAACTGACTCCATTGGAAAAGACCCTGATGCTGGGAAAGATTGAAGGCAGGAGGAGAAGGGGACAACAGAGGATGAGACAGTTGGATGACATCACTGACTTGATGGGCATGAGCTTGAGCAGGCTCCAGGAGTTGGTGATGGACAAGGAAGCCTGGTGTGCTGTAGTCCATGGGGTCACAGAGAGCTGGACACAACTGAGGGACTGAACTGAACTGAAGGTTCACTAACACACCCCTGCTGCCACTATAGATGTGATAAGAAAGTCTTATCAAATAAGATAACTCATCTCCTAGTATCTTCCACTGCTACTTTTATCTTCCAATGCAAGACATCCTAGATACATAGATCATGACTCCTTTGACACACTCTTATCGCCATAAAGCAGAATGTCTTGCTCCATTCCTTTCTTGCCTTTAATTCCTTCCACTGAACCCTCTGGAATTTGGCAGATCCTATCATCAGGGGTAAGTTGTCATCAGCAAACTTTCCTATATCTTCAAACTCTTCTCTGTATGTTTTCTTTAACTTTTTGCTCTTTCAGAAAACTGGCTTTCCCCTTTCCAAGGCCTCTGCTTCTCATCCAGCCCTCACATGTGAGGATATTCTTATTCACATGTAGACCCAACACCATTGAACTAAAGGTGGGGTCAGTGCCTCCCGGATGCTCATTTTCAGACTGCTCTCATATTACACTTCAGTGGTGTGCTGGAGCAGACTGGGGCCTACTCATGGGAGTCAACTGTGCACGGTCCTACCCAGCTCTGTCTTTGGTAATAGTCTGTTAGCATCTTGAAGACATCATGATGTAATTTTTATCATGAAAAGTGGCATACACTAAAAATTCAGGATATTTTGCTTTATTCTCCAAAGACCTGGTGGTTATACCTTTATGGGCACAACACTGTCATATTCCCTGAAAACCTTCAACTTGAGATCCTACCACTTTCCTGTCTCATTCCTTGCCATTTTCTCCAGTATCACTCTGTCTTATCACTTACATACTTTAATATACACATATATCAACAAAGTTTCCAACACTCTAATCTCCTCTCAGTTCTGTGACCTCAACCTTCTCCTCCAAATACTGTCCTCCTCCACTCTACCTTAGCCACTCCCTCCCTGGATCTCCATAAATCCTATTTACTATAATTTCAATGCCCCTACCCCTTGACACCATTTCCTAACATCATTTCCAGGTTACTTCCTATAATAGTCCCAATAATCCTTTCACCTCACCAGGACTTATTACCCCTTTCCCTAATTATTTCATCTCTGTTCTTTGTCCATTTCAAGCCCTCTATCCCTTTCTTCTGCTGTTAAGTCGCTTCAGTCATGTCCAACTCTGTGCAACCCCATAGATGGCAGCCCACCAGACTCCCCTGTCCCTGGGATTCTCCAGGCAAGAGTACTGGAGTGGGTTGCCATTTCTTACACATCTTACATTCCAACTTAATCACTTCTTTGCCTGAGTTGTCAGATCCTTCTCATTTTTTGCAAAATCCATTTAGAAAACCATTGTGAAATACTACTCTGGACTTAATCTATACCAGGAACTGGCAGTTGGCTGTGGCTAGGAGGAAGAAATGAAAAAAAGCAGGCTGATAAGTCTTTCATTATTTTATAATATTTTATAGATGCATGTATGTATTTGGCTGCAGCAGGTCTTAGTTGCAGCACATAGACTCTTTAATGTTTGTTGTGGCACATGGGGTCTAGTTTCGTTACCAGGTATCGAACCTAAGCCCCTGCAGTGGAAGCATGGAGTCAGCTTCTGGACCACTAGGTAAGTCCCTGGTTATTCTCCTTTTATATTATGATTATGAGTTCAGCTTAGCTCTTGCAATTGTCCAACACACCTACATAATCCTCATACATTCATTTTCCCACCATTCTAGCAATTATCATCCCTCTTATATAATCCTTTTTCTAAAAAATATTATCCTACTTCCATTGGCATAACTTCTTGTTTTTATTTCTTTCATAATGAAACAAGCAAAAATAAAACTTTGTAACCCATCTTCAGATTTCAACTATGACTCTCCATATTACTGGCTTTATAATTTAATATATTGTATCTGTACCTATCTCCAGTACTTTCCTTCAGTTTTAAAATAATCCAGATGATTTTTATTCTCACCATGCCACCAGAAGTGTTTAAATGAAGGCTACTTATGATTTGTGCTTCGCTGGTGGCTCAGAGGTTAAAGCGTCTGCCTGCAATATGGGAGACCTGGGTTCGATTCCTGGGTTGGGAAGATCCCCTGGAGAAGGAAATGGCAACCTACACCAGTATTCTTGCCTGGAGAATCCCATGGACATAGAAGCCTGGTGGGCTACAGTCCACAGGGTCCCGAAGAGTTGGACATGACTGAGCAACTTCACTTTCACTTTCTTTTATGACTTNCAATTTAAAAGGTCCCTTCCAAAGCCAGGAGTTTGGACTATAAGTCATCAGTTAAGAATTAATAGATACCTTCACACACTACTATAGTGGGGCTGTGTCAAAGATCAGGAGGCTCTGAGTCATCAGATAAGGGGAAAGCTGTTTTCCATAAGGCATGGCCTGCCTCCGGGGTCCTAACACACAAAAGAGACTTTGGTTTTTAACCTAGGTTCTTCAAAACCATGCTTTCTCATTTGTTTGGGCTTCCCTGGTGGCTCAGATGTTAAAGCGTCTGCCTCCAATGCAGGAGACCCGAGTTCGATCCCTGAGTTGGGAAGATCCCCTGGAGAAGGAAATGGTAACCCACTCTAGTATTCTTGCCTGGAGAATCCCATGGACGTAGAAGCCTGGTAGGCTACGTCCACGGGGTCGCAAAGAGTCGGACGCGACTTCACTTTCACTTTAATTTTGTTCATTCTCTCTGATCTCAGAAAACCAGAATATCTCAAGGCTTAGTCCTTTGTTTTCTTCTCCATCTGCCCTCTTTTCTTGGTGATCTTCTCTAAGCTCATGGCTTTAAACATCAGCCCTATGGGGATAATTCTCCAATGTATTGTGTCATCTTAGAAACCACTTCTTGAATTCCAAGCTCATACATCCAACCAACTAGTCAATGCCTGCACTTGTAAGATAGCCATCTTAAGGCAAACAGGCCCCAGGCTGAACTCATGCTTTTGATTGGGCAAATTTCTCAGGTCAAAAATAATAAATTGATCCTTCTTCCTTCACTTTGGTCATGCCCCACTTCCAGTCATGTAATTTTATCACCAGGCTCCCTCATTTCTGGCCTTTTGATACCCAGTCTCCCTGCCTCCGCTCTTGCCTACTTGCACTCTGGTCTTAAGATCAGCCAGAGTAATCCCCCACACCAATGAAATCTGGCCACAACTCTCCAGTGGCTCCCTATTTTCTTACCTTCCCCTATATGCACCTTCTCAATTTGCCCCTATGTACCAATCTGATTTTATGTTTGCTATTCTCCTTTAATTCACTGGGGTCTCCTTGCTTACCAGAGCATACTGAGCATGGACTTGACTTGCAGTCCTTATTATGGCCCTTCTCTCTGCCTGGAAAACCTTCTCCCAGTGGACCTCACTACTTTCTCTGCCACCTTCTCTACTCCTGAAAGTCTGGGCTTAAATGTCATTTTGCCAATGAGACCCTCTCAGACTGTCCTATGCAGTTAATATCCCCCACAACCTGTCTCAGGCAACTACAGTGACTCTATCTAGTGCTCACTTATACTCTATTACATCAGCTATAACATTCTACTATGTTAGGCAATGTCCTATAGATTATATTTATTGTGTGTGTTCCTCTGCGGCAATATACCCTCCAAAAGCACAGGACATTTTTTTTCCCACTTTTTCAAGCTCTAATATATGTCTGCTATATTCCAAACATCTCCTAAAAGAGTTTGATGTTCAGTTGCTAAGTGATGTCTGACTCTTTTTGAACCAACGGACTGCAACCATGCCCTTCACTATGTCCTGGAGTGTGCTCAAACTCGTGTCCATTGAGTCAGTGATGCCATCCAACCATCTCATCTTCTGTCACCTCCTTCTCCTCTTGCCTTCAACCTTTCTTAGTGTCAAGGTCTTTTCCAATGAGTCGGCTCTTCACATTAGGTTGCCAAAGTATTGGAGCTTCAGCATCAATTCTTTCAATGAATATTTCAGGGTTGATTTCCTTTAAGATTGACTGGTTTAATCTCCTTGCATTCCTGGGGACTCCCCAGTCTTCCCAGCACCACAATTCAAAAACATCCATTATTTGGAGCTTGGCCTTCTTTATGGTCCAACTTTCTCACATGTACCTGATTACTGGAAAAACTATAGCCTTGACTATACAAACCTTTACTGACAAAGTGATTTCTCTGCTTTTTAGTATGCTGTCTAGGTTGGTCAAAGCTTTCCTTCCAAGGAGCAGGTTATCTGCAGTGATAATGGAGCCCAAGAAAATAAAATCTGTCACTGTTCTCACTTTTCCCCCCATCTATTTATCATGAAGTGGTGGGACCAGATGCCATAATCTTTGTCTTCCGAATACTGAGTTTTAAGCCAGCTTTTTAACTCTCCTCTTTCACCCCTTTCATCAAGAGGTTCTTTAGTTCCTCTTTGTTTTCTGCCATTAGAGTTGCATCATCTGCATATCTGAGATTATTGATATTTCTCCCTGCAGTACTGATTCCAGCTTGTGCTTCATCCAGCCTGGCACTTCTCACGATGTACTCTGCACATAAGTTAAATAGGCAGGGTGACAACATACAACCTTGAAATACTCTTTCCCAATCTGGAACCAGTCCATAGTTCCATATCTGGTTCTAACTCTTGTTTCTTGACCTCTACACAGGTTTCTCAGGAGACAGGTGAGGTGTTTCGGTACTCCCATCTCTAAGAATTTGCCACAGTTTGTTGTGATTCACGTAGTCAATCACTGTAATACAGTCAGTGAAGCAGAAGTAGATACTCCCTTGCTTTCTCCATAATCCAGCAGATGTTGGTAATTTGATCTCTGGTTCCTCTGCCTTTTCTAAATCCAGCTTTTACATCTGGAAGTTCTCTGTTCATGTACTGCTGAAGCCTAGCTTGAAGGATTTTGAGCATTACCTTTCTAGCATGTGAAACGGGTGCTTCTGCATTCAAGAAAGATGAAGTTGAATGGTTTCATAAAGACCTACAAGACTTTCTAGAACTAACACCAGAAAAAGATGTCCTTTTCATCACAGGGGGTTTAAATGCAGAGGTGTTTGACATATGTCCCTTTTCCAAAAAACATTCTAATTGCATAACTACCTTAAATAAAAATTTTAAAAATGTCAAGAATTAGTCATGGAAAGCTATTTCTTTCCTTTTTCAAAAATTGGAGTATAGTTGATTTACAATGATGTGTTAGTTTCTGATGTACAACAAAGTGATTCAGTTTTATTTTCAGGGTGTGTGTGTGTGTGTGTGTGTGTGCATGTGTGTGCTATGTCCAACTCTCTGCAGTTCCTTGGATTGTAGCCTGCCAGGCTCCACTGTCCGTGGAATTTTCCAGGTAAAAATACAGGAGTGAGTTGCCATTTCCTGCTCCAAGGGATCTTCCTGACCGAGGGATTGAACCCATGTCTCTCATGTTTTCCGCATTGGCAGACGGTTTCTTTACCAGCACACCACCTTGGAAGCCTCGTGTTATTTTTCATGTTCTTTTCTGATTTATCACAGGACACTGAATATAACTCCCTGCACTATACAGTAGGACCTTGTTGTCTATTCATTCTATATATAGTTNGCAGACGGTTTCTTTACCAGCACACCACCTTGGAAGCCTCGTGTTATTTTTCATGTTCTTTTCTGATTTATCACAGGACATTGAATATAGCTCCCTGCACTATACAGTAGGACCTTGTTGTCTATTCATTCTATATATAGTTGTTTGAATCCCACTAATTCCACATTCCCAAATTGTTCCTCTCTGGCCCCACTTTCTTTCCTTTAATTCCAGTGCTTTTCTTTATTTTTTTAGGTCTTCAGCAGCTTTATTATTAGAAATTTCACACAAAATGTCCATGTTAGAAGCCGCATCTCAGTTTTTCCTTTTTAAAATATCACTGTCATAAATGGACACTAGCAAATTTCAGTTACACATTAAGAAAAAATAAACCTCACTGGAAGTCAGTTTATGCAATTGCAAAGTGAGTATATGTCTACTTAAATTTATTTTTTTTAAGAATCAAACAAAATTAAAAATAAATTTGTGGCATAAATTAGGTACTCTGTAGTGGAAGTTAGTAAATAAACATTTACACATTAGGTGAATGAAGTAATAAATGAATGAATGATTTAGCCTGTATACTTTAAATATGTCTAACAGGACTTCCCTGGTAGCTCAGATGGTAAAGAATCTGCCTGCAATGCCAGAGACACAGGTTCCACCCATGAGTTTGGAAGTTCCCCTGGAGAAGGGAACAGAAACCCACTGTCTTATTCTTTCTTGGAGAATTCCGTGGGCAGAGGAGCCTGGTGGGCTATAGTCTATGGGGTTGCAGAAGAGTTGGACGTGATTGAGCAACTAACACTTTCACTTCACTTCATGGACATTGTCAGACATGATTGAGTGACTAAGGGCTTCGCTTCACTTCACAGAAATCTCATTGGAAGATAAATTAAATATTCAAGATACTTCTTATTAAAGTCATTTTGGTTTGCATCTTATGTAAAATCCAACATATATTTATCATTTTGCTTTTACCATGTAAGCCATATACTCACATTATCATATGACAATATCTTAGAGAAATATGAAAGCTTGATTGACGTGTATAACAAGAGACAACCAATTTGGTAGACACACACAGGAGGAACATTGTACATGCTCTACAGTTGGATTTTACATTGATTTATCCATACAAAATGGGTATGTATGATTGGCATGGGAGATGAATGAGAGTCAGATATTCAATGTGTCTTTCTTAATTTAATCAATGTTTCTTTCTATAGCCCAAATGATTTTCTTTTCTTTTCCTTAATGCATGTCATAAAAGGTGAATTTCATAGTGCTCTAGAAAATCAAATTATGTGACATTGACTAGTAGATAAAATAATATTGAAAGACTTAGATGATATTGCTAAATGCACACCCCTCTCTCCCAATGCAAGCATTTAGACCCTGATGGTATAGGTTTGAAGTCTTTGATAATTAACTATAAGGTGAAACTGGATTATCCTTTATTACCAGTCTATTAAATGCATTGGGTCACATCTCAAGCCTATATCATGAGGTTATGAAATGAAAATGTCAGCCTATGCCTATTGACTCTCATACGGGCTCTTGATGAGTTTGACCCAGAGAATCCTTCAATCACTTTTATATCAAGCTCACAGGTACTACTCAAGTTCATGCTGATGCTCAGATCTTTCGGCTATGAAGTCTAGAGCCCCTGGCAAACAACAATATATGAATGTAGAAGATTGCCATAAAATACCAAGGAAGTAGAGACCCTACATCAGTGATAAAGGATGGCCCATCATCAAAAAAGTCTTTGCAAGGCCTAAGACTTGCCCAGAAGACTCAGTTTGGAACAAATCATGGCAAAGAAAGGAGTTATCTTTTGGTTCCTTAGTGTTGCCATGTATAAAAACACAGTAGTAATATATAATACATGTTGCCATGGGAAGTATTTAGGGCAGGAAGTATGAAATAATTTAGGAGAAAAACCTGCTTTACAAACATAAGGATAACAAATCATAGCAACAATACAAAGCAGACTTTTTTTTTAATTAGCTCCATAATACTTTTAACCATAGAAGATAAAAATAGTTACTTGATCTAACTTGAAACATAGGATCCCATAGTAAAGAGAATAAGTTTGCACTCAGTCTAACCTATTTGTAATCCTTGTTTCAACACTTCCTACTTGTATGACCTTGTACAAGTGGCTTAACTATTTTATGCCTCATTTTCCTTTTAGATTATATGGCATTCAGTTCAGTTCAGTCACTCAGTTGTGTCTGACTCTTTGCAACTCCATAGATTGTAGCATGCCAGGCTTTCCTGTCCATCACCAACTCCAGGAGCGTGCTCAAACTCATGTCCGTTGAGTTGGTGATGCCATCCAACCATCTCATCCTCTGTCGTTCCCTTCTCCTCCTGCCTTCAATCTTTCCCAGCATCAGGGTCTTTTCCAGTGAGTTAGTTCTTTGCATCAGGTGGCCAAAGTATTGGAGTTTCAGTTTCAGTATCAGTCTTTCCAATGAATATTCAGAACTGACTTCCTTTAGGATGGACTGGTTGGATCTCCTTGCAGTCCAGGGACTCTCAAGAGTCTTCTCCAATACCACAGTTCAAAAGCATCAATTCTTTGGTACATCTGTCTTTATGGTCCAACTCACACATCCATGTATGATACTGGAAAATAGCTTTGACTCGACAGATCTTTGTTAGTAAAATAATGTCTCTGCTTTTTAATATGCTGTCTAGGTTTGTCATGGCTTTTCTGCCAAGGAACAAGTGTCTATTAATTTCATGGCTGCAGTCACCATCTTCAGTGATTTTGAAGCCCAAGAAAATAAAGTCTATCACTGTTTACATTGTTTCCTCCTATGTCAATATAGATGATATCAATAACCCCAGATATACAGATGACACCACCCTTATGGCAGAAAGCGAAGAGGAACTAAAGAATCTCTTGATGAAAGTGAAAAAGCTGGCTTAAAACTCAACATTCAAAAAAACTAGGATCATGGAATCTGGTCCCATCACTTCATGGCAAATAGATGGGGAAACAATAGATTATATGGTATATATATATACACAGACACACACACATGTATATATGACCCAATCGCTGTGTGGTTGCAATTATAAATTATATTACACATCTAAATGCACTGAAATAACAATAAACGCTCCCAAAATGTTATCAATTTTCCCTTATTGAGGAAGTAGCTTAAGCACAGGCTTCAGTTTAAGAGACATATTTCTTACTCATCAATTTTTCTTACATGGATCGTCCCAGTAAGAATTTCAATAGCTTGACATTTTTAAGTTCATTACCAATTTTAGATACCATAATAATAGTAAATATACACTGAGCATTTACTTGGTGATGAATACTGTTCGGAGTACTTTACATGTAATAACTCCTTTAATTGTTACAACACTGCTGTAGATGTTATTATGATTCTCATTTTATAGATGAGAAGAGTGAGGCATGGAATAATTTCCCGTTGTATGTGTGTGTGTGTATCACAATTTTTGTCTCCATTCATCTATCAACGGACATTTAAGCTGTTTAGGTTGTTTCATAACTTGACTATTGGGAATGAATGACACCTTACTGCTGCAACGAACATGAGAGTTCAGATCTCTTTGAGATAATAATTTCACTTTCTTGGGATATATACGTAAAGAGGTATTGGTGAATCACATGGTAGTCCCATTTTTAAATATTGGAGGAACCGCATACCTTTTTTGGAGAAGGCAATGGCACCCCACTCCAGTACTTTGGAAAATCCCATGGACGGAGGAGCCTAGTAGGCTGCAGTCCATGGGGTTGCTAAGAGTTGGACATGACTGAGTGGCTTCACTTTCACTTTTCACTTTCATGCATTGGAGAAGGAAATGGCAACCCACTCCAGTGTTCTTGCCTGGAGAATCCCAGGGATGGAGGAGCCTGGTGGACTGTCTATGGGGTCGCACTGAGTCAGACACGACTGAAGCGACTTAGCAGCAGCAGCATACCTTTTTAAGTTGTATCAATATAAATTGTAATTATATTCCTACCAACAGTGTACAAGCGTTCTCTTATCTCCACATCCTCACCAATACTTATCTCATTATTATTATTGATAATAGCCATTCTAACAGGTGGGAGGTAATATTTCATTATGGTTAGTGAAGTCTAAACTTCTTTAGCTAAACTTGAGTGCTATTGTAGACTACACCCTGAAACTGTCAATATTGTCAGTCTCTTTCACTACTATTTCCTCATAGACAGACAATTTGATCACTGTGGGGCCAGTGACCATCCCTAAATACCGCTAACACTTCATATAGTCACAGCTTGCTGCTGTAAAGTCACTTGGTAGGTAACTCCTACTTATCCCTAAATGGACATTCAAATATCACCTGCTCCATCAAGGTTTTACCAGATCTTCCTAGAATAATTAACTCTTCTCCATTTCCCTACACTGGGATGTCTTTATTTAAATTATTGCATGGGGACCATTTTAAGTCATTGCTTTAATGACTGTCTCTTTCAGTAAGATCTTTTCCAGAGGAAGAACCATGTCTCATTCATCTAAATATCTCTACTCACTACCTGATGTTTTGCTTGACACATAATTAATCCTCAATGAATGTTTAACAAATGAAATGGGATTAGTTATATCTTAAACACATCTAGAGGAAAATTATACATCATTCTTAATTTTTCAAAGGGCAAATGATAAAGGTGATGAAATTGTAAAAGGGAATTGGTATACTGGACAAAAGGGAATTGGTATATCAAAAGATGAGAACAGGCACTAGAATTTTGGCAAGATTTGTTTTCACTGTTTAGCCATTTCATTCAAACTGGTGATGGTCATAGAGTAGTTAGAATATAATATGTACTTTGTGGTCTTAGACAAGCATCAGTTTGAAACACACCTTCACTGACTTAATAACTATGAGATTTTTATCCTGGATATGTAGCTTCTCATCTTTTTCAATGGAAAAATGAGCACAGCAATACCCAACTATGGATCAGTGAGGGAAAAGGGTCATATGATAATGAATTATTAAATGTTTACTATATCAATATATTTTGGCCCCAACTAAAGAAGCTTTGTTCAATAAATTCACATACAGCCTCCCCTTCAAAAACAAACAAATAAACAAACAAACAAAACAAAAGAAAGGTTAGTGATGGGAAATAGCATCTCACTGCGTAGCATGGTATAAGGGAGAAAAGGTATCTGTTATCGTATCAGGCAGATCTGCTCCCTTCCAGTGGTATGACTCTGGGCACAGAGATTTGGGGAAAGTAATCACTCATACTGGGCTTCCCAGGTGGTGCCCCCAGAAATGAACCTGCCTGCCCTGCACAAGACATAAGATACACAGGTTCAGTCCCTGAGTCGGGAAGATTTCCTGGAAAATGGCATGGCAAACCATTCCAGTATTCTTGCCTGGAAAATCCCATGGACAGAGGAGCAAGGCAGGCTACAGTCCATAGGGTCTCAAAGGGTCAGACACAACTGAAGTGACTTAGCATAGTCATCCACATTAGAATGTAGAATGAGACAGAGCTGCAGCCGTCCCAGCCATTCCCTGGATAATACGGTACCCAATGCCTTGTAGAGCTATTGAGAAAAAGCAAGGACTTTTGAACTTGGTATGCAAGATTTTTGACCAATGCATAAACAGATAGTTTTTCTAAATAGCAGTAAGTATTCAACATGGCAGGCAAGCCTAGACTGGTGTGAGGCAAGGACAGACAAGGACTACAATGAAAGGATCAGAAATTCTTAGACCTTCCCAAGAATAAGAAGACTAGAGTATAAAATTAAATAAAGGATAGTCTTTATGCTACATCTGAAAAAAAAATGCTTTCACATGTCCTTAAAGGAAACATAAATCAAATTGGAATCCACTCTTTTTCAATCAGGGTTTGCAATCTATAACTAAAATTCTCTTTTAAGTATCCTTTCCTAAGTCTCCAAGACAGGGCTAAGCACATACCCTGTGGGTACCATAGTGACTTCTCTATTTTGCTATTTCATTTAATCTCTTTTTCATTTATCTTTTTATTCATCAAGAGATAAATACTTTCTGTGTACCTTTTATGTACCAGCCAGGGCTGCTAGGAGGTAGGGATATACCAGTGAACAAAACAGACAAGGCCCCTGTCTTTTCATGCCCCTTCATTCAAAGGGAAGAGAAATATAATGAATAAAGTTTTTTTAAAAAAATCAATAAACAAGAGANACACTGAATATATGAAAAGGAAGAATAAAGCATATAGTTCCTGGTTCCCAGAAAAGATGAGTTAGGTGGTGGGATATGTGTGTGCGCATGTGCTCAGTCGGGTCTGACTTTTTGGGACCCCATGGACAGCAACCTGCCAGGCTCCTCTGTCCAGGGAATTTTCCAGGCAAGAATACTGGAGTGGGGTGCCCTTTTCTACTCCAGGGGATATTCCTGACCCAAGGATCAAGCCTACAACTCTTGCCCAGGGATCGAACCCACATCTCTTGTGTCTCCTGCACTGGTAGGCGGATTCTTTACTACTGTGTCACCCAGGAAGCCCAAGTGGTATGATATCAAACTAAAAACAAGTGACTTTAAAGTAAGCATGGGCTGCTGACAAGAACACAAAGAAGAAAGATTTGAGAATGAGTTACAGCTAAACAAATGTTAACAAGGTGACAAGTGTTAGTCACTCAGTTGTGTCCAACTCTTTGTGACCCCACAACTGACTGCAGCCCACCAGGCTCCTCCGTCCATGGAATTCTCTAGACAAGAATACTGGAGTGGGTTGCCATTCCCTTCTCCAGGGGATTTTCCCAACCCAGGAATCAAACTCAGGTCTCCCACATTGCAGGCAGACTCTTTACCATCTGAGCCGTGAATAGGAAGTAATCTGTTCAAAAAGAAGGGCCTCCAGATAGGGAAACTACTCAAGCCAAGGCACAGAACCATGAAGCAATGTGGTGAAAGCATCTAGAGCCCTTCACTATTAACCCAGGGATAGGCACAACCAGGGAGTGACAGGAAAGGGAGCTGAAGCGATGGGCTTTTCAATCATCATTTCTTTTGAGCCTCATAAGAACCCACTCTTTTTCACAAATGAGGACGTGAAGAAGCGAAGTGAAGTGAAGTGAAGCTGCTCAGTCTTATCCGGCTCTTTGCAACCCCGTGGACTGTAGCCCACCAGGCTCCTCCGTCCATGAGATTCTCCAGGCAAGAATACTGGAGTGGGTTGCCATTTCCTTCTGCAGGGGATCTTCCCAACCCAGGGATGGAACCCAGGTCTCCGCATTGCAGGCTGACTCTTTAATCAAATGAGGAAACTAAGGTCTAAAGAAAAAAGTGACATATTTTACCTGTTAAATGGGGACACCAGAATTTGGATACAGCTCTGCTTGACTCTCAGTCCCTTGCTCTGTCCACATCTTATGTTGCCTGAGGGTTAAAGGACCACTGAAACTAAAACCTGAGATTTTTATGCTGTGATACTGAAGCAAAGACTGTAGATTTTAGTCTAAAGAAAACTATATGATTATTTGCTTTAACACAATCATGACTAAAAAGATATTTCTACATGTTGACCGCACAGAACCTGCTTAATCTCTGAAATGGTTCTAAGTGGATGAAGTAGGTCTTTTCCATGTGTTTGTGTGTGATGTGTGTGTGTTAGTTACTGTCATGTCCGACTCTTTGCAACCCAATGAACTTTAGCCCGCCAGGCTCCTCTGTCCATGGAATTCTCCAGGCAGGAGTACCAGAGTGGGTTGCCATTCCCTTCTCCAGGGGATCTTCCTCAACCTGGGTCTCCCATATTGCAGGCAGATTCTTTAGTGTTTGAGCCACCAGGGAAATCCAGGTCTTTTTCATAGTAATATATAATCAAATACTATAATGTCTCTTAGAATTTACTTGCCTTATAGTTCTGCCTTTCTTGAGAACCTAGGGTAATTAAAAAAAAAATAAAATAAAGACACTAGAAATTGAGACTTGTTGTTTTCAGTTGCTAAGTCATGTCCGACACTTTGCAACCCATGGACTGCAGTATACCAGACTTGCCTGTCCTCCACTATTAAATTAAGGCATTATAAGACATAATAACCACAAATAGCACAAACAAAATCTGACTAAGGAAAACTATATTTGAAATTTATTTCAAGAAATCAATATTCTATATTGCATATTCTCAGAAATATTGATATAGGTCAGTCTCTTTTCATTTTAAATCCCCATTAATCAATCTGAAGCATATGAAATTTACTAAAGTCCACTAAATATTCCNTAAGTCATGTCCGACACTTTGCAACCCATGAACTGCAGTATACCAGGCTTGCCTGTCCTCCACTATTAAATTAAGGCATTATAAGACATAATAATCACAAATAGCACAAACAAAATCTGACTAAGGAAAACTATATTTGAAATTTATTTCAAGAAATCAATATTCTATATTACATATTCTCAGAAATATTGATATAGGTCAGTCTCTTTTCATTTTAAATCCCTATTAATCAATCTGAAGCATATGAAATTTACTAAAGTCCACTAAATATTCCCTGTATTATCAATGTCACTAAACAATAATATTTTTAAAACTTTATTAATGAAGAACCAATCTCTTACTTGATTCAATAGTTCTCACTATGCTTAGATTTGTTTTTTCCTTCTATACCTTATATCTTGAATTTATAGCTCAATGGGTTGATCCTTTTACTTATGCAACCATTATAGATTGTCTTAGTGCAATCACGATGTCGTGCTTTCTCAGGAAAATCATGTTTTCTCAGGAATTCAACACTTCCTCCAGTCCTGATGACTTCCCTATAGAATCAGACATCCTGGTTATTTTTAAGTTATTGCTATTTTTATCACCTACCAACTTTTAGTGTATTATATGTTTCTCTCTCTCTCTCTCACTAGACGGCAAGCTCTTGGAGAGCAGGTTTTTGTATTTTAGCTCTGTATGTCCTATGTAAACACTGACTGAGTTGAATGATTGAATAAATGATTAAATCAATGAAGAAGAGGGAACCCTTCTATATTACTGGTGGGAAAGTAAACTGGTGCAGCCATTATGTAAAACAATGCGGTGGTCCTTCAAAAAGCTAAAAATAGAGTTGCCATATGATCCAGCAATCCCACTCCTAGGTGTGTATGGGACAAAACCATAATACAAAAGGATACATGTAGCCCTGTATTCATAGCAGCACTATTCAAGTAATCAAGACAGGGAAACCTCAATGTCCATTGCCAATAGAATGGATAATGAAAAGGTGGGATATATATTCAATGGAATACTGTTCAGCCATAAAAAGAATGAAATAATGCCACCTGCAGCAACATGAATGGACCTAGTGACTGTCATACTAAGAGAAACAACTTAGAAAAAGACAAATATCATATGATATCACTTCTATGTGGGATATAAAATATGACACAAATGAACTTATCTATGAAACAGTAACAGATGCACAGACATAGAGAGGAGACTTGTTACCATGGTGGGGAATGAGCGAGAAATGGATTGAGAGCTTGGCATCAGCAGATGCCAACTATTACACATATCATGGATAAACAGCGAGGTCCTACTCTACGGCACAGGGAACCATATTCAATGTCCTGTGATAAACCATAATGGGAAAATATATGAAAAAGATCGTGCATATATATATA
>SJYW01045711.1:0-14902 GCA_006410735.1 Raphicerus campestris | reverse complement strand
AACAGTACTTTTACCGCCTTTGTAGCTTGAGTGGATTTGTTTTGTCTAGCTTCATCTTCCACTGGGGAAGGAATTCTTCTCTTAGGGCGAACAGGTCCGCGGGCCGTATGTGGGTGTAGTGAACCCAAGTGGATATGCCGTCAACTTTGAGAGCAGTGGGTGTCTTCAAGACAGTGTCGTCAAGACAACTAGGAAGGGCCCTTTCCACCTGGGCTCCAGGGTCTCTTGATGGTGGCGCACATACACCCAGTCTCCTGGTTGGTAGAGGTGGGGTTCAGGTGGTGGGCCTGATTCATATAATGCCTTGAGCCTCTTCCACATGTCCCTGTGGGAGTATTATAAGGACTGGAGACAAAAGAGTAATCTTTGATCATCTATTTCTTTTAGCACCTGTTTTTAGGTTAGGAATTATTGGGGGAGGTATCCCATACATAATTTCGAAGGGGGTAAGTCCCAGTTGGTAGGGAGAGTTTCACACCCGGTATAGGGCAAAGGGGAGGAAAGCCACCCAGTCCCCGCCAGTCTCAGCAACTAGTTTTGTTAATGTTTCTTTGAGTGTCCTATTCATCCTTTCTACTTGTCCTGAGCTCTGGGGCCTATAAGTGCAATGTAACTTCCACCGAGCCCCCAAAGCCCGGGCTACCCCCTGGCTTACCTGAGATATGAAGGCTGGCCCATTGTCCACCCCCACCTGTGCAGGAAACCCGAACCGTGGCAAGATGTCTTCAATCAGCTTTTTGGCCACCACCTGTGCTGTTTCTCTCTTGGTGGGGAAAGCTTCTACCCACCCTGAGAAGGTATCTATGAATACCAGTAGATATTTGTATTCATATTTACCCGGTTTTACCTCAGTGAAGTCCACCTCCCAGTATGGTCCTGGCCGACTCCCGCGTTCTCTAGACCCATGGTTGGCTGGGTGACGGGCAGCGTTAGTGAGCTGGCAGGCCTTGCAGGTTGCTACGATATTTTCTGTCATCGATCTGACGTCTCTCATGGTAATCTTGGCATGTCTAATCAGGTCCTGCATCTTGTGGGTTCCCAGGTGAATGGCATGATGCATTATCAGTAACACCTGCTTTCCTAGTTCCTCCAGGAGGATCAGGGAGCTGTCCGCTGCCTTCCACCACCCGGCCAGTTGTTGGGTCCTAGGCAAACTTTTTATCCAGCAAGTCTCTTGGTGAGTAGTTGGGTAAAGCTGGCAGAACAGGGCTCCCGGGGTCGGGCAATTGAAGGGTGGCTTCTATCACAGTGCCCTGGGCTGCATCTCGGGCTGCTCTGTCTGCCAAATTGTTTCCCTTTGAGGTCAGGGTGTCTGACTTTTGGTGTCCCGGGCAGTGTATTATGGTTAGTTTTTTAGGAAGCCATAATGCCGAGAGGAGGGCTTTTATTTCTTCTTTATTTTTGATCGTTCTACCCTCAGCCATGAGGAGGCCTCTCTCTCTGTAGATGGCTCCGTGTATATAAGCAGTAGCAATGGCGTATTGGCTATCAGTAATGATGTTAAGTTTTTTGTCCTTCCCCAACTGGAGGGCTTTTGTTAGGGCGATTAGTTCAGCCCTTTGAGCCAAAGTGCCTGGAGGTAGTGCTTCCGCCCACATGATTAATCGTGGTTACAGCTGCCCCTGCATACCTGAGCCCATCTCTGCCAAAACTGCTTCCATCTGTATACCAGGTAACTTCAGCATCCGCTAGAGGGTGATCTTGCAAGTCCTCTCGCGTTCCATGTACCTGGGCTAGTATGTCGCTGCAGTCATGGATTGGGGCTTCCGAATCCGGGTTAGGAAGCAGTGTAGCCGGACTGAGAGCAGTAGGCTGCAGAAAGATGATTCTGGAGGGGTTTAGCAGTAGTCCCTGGTAGTGGGTTGCTGGGGGCGCTCCGCAGAAAGAGTAGAGGCAGTGGAACTTCCCTCAGCAAAGCCGAGGGGTCCCGAGGAGAGGTGAGCCTGCTGTCCGCCAACCCAGCCCCTCGGCCAGCGAGGGACAATCAGANCTCAGTTGTAAAGAACTTGTGAGCCAATGCAGGAGATACTGGGTTCGATCCCTAGTCAGGAAAGATCCCACATGCAGTGGAGCAACAAAGTCTATGCGCGACAACTGTTGAGCCTGTGCTCTAGACCCTGGGAACTGCAGCTGTGAGCCCCTGCTCTGCAATTACTGAAGCCCGTGTGCCCTAGAGCCCTACTCTGCAACAAGAGTAGCCCCTGCTCACCACAACTAGAGAAAACTTCGAGCAGCAATGAAGACTCAGCACAGCCAAAAATAAATACATATATTAACATATGTAGAAAAACCAATATGCAGTATTGACTAGGATTTTTATCCTCTTCCTGATCAATGCAAAGGGCTTCCTCAGTGGCTCAGGGGTAAAGGATTCACCTGCAGAGCAGGAGACACAGGCTCCGTCCCTGGGTCAGAAAGATACCCTGGAAGAAGAAATGGTAACTCTCTCCAGTATTCTTACCTGGAAAATCCCATGGGTAGGGGAACCTGGCTGGCTATAGTTGATGCAGTTGCAAAGAGTTGAATCCAACTGAAGCAACTGAGCTCACAGGCACGATCAATGAAAAGACTTTAGAATATTTTTATTTTATTTATCTCCCTCTGATATTACTATTTTGTATTTTAAATCTGTAATTTTAGGCATATATATATATATAGTTTAATATGTATGCTTTATATTGTTCTCCATTTCTTCATTCCATTTCGAATTATTTTCCCTATTTTCTTGAAGAATACCCTTTTAGTATTTGCTTTAGAGTGGGTCCTTGGTTCGCCTCCCTGGTTTGACTGATGGATAGACTGAAGACCACAGATGTTGAGTGGCTGGATGAGGTGCCCACGTCTTCGAAGCTGGGACTGCCACACAGACCACTGACTCCTAAGCCAGTGATTTTTCCTCCACATGATTTTTCAATGTTGGGATCAGAGGCATAAAAGAGTAAACAGTGCCGTGGATGGTTAAACCTATTAATGAAATGTTCTAAAACCAGTTATTTTTATGAATTGGCTTTGAACTACTAACTTTAGCAAGCAAAAGCGAAACAGTTTATCAGCCAGTGACAGATACCAAAATGTTAATTAGGAAAACCAATTCAAGTGACACAGTAACAAATACAATACTTCTACTAGTTAATGCTGACCTAAACATAAGGAAACATGGGCCACCAAATGCTGACTTCTGCATCCTTACTATTTTATATACCAATAGCAACATCATCTCTGAATTGAAATAGTTACAATAAGGAAAGTAAAAATCCAGGGTGCATTTTCCTCCCCTGGGAAGAAGAAAATTGCAAAAATAACATATAACTTGAAGTGGAAATGGGGCTGTAGAAGCAGAAAGTACAGCTTTAGAAAGCAAAAACGACTTGCAGAGAGCCACAGGCCCCTAACACTTGTTTCTTCAGAAGACCCTGAGGACACCCTGATTTTAACTGGCCCCTGTTGCATCACGCATAGCTTATGTTCTTGGTGGGATACAAACTTAAAAAGGAGAAACAAAGAAGGTAGAGAACACTAATCACTCATTCTTTTTGTATATTCAATTATTTGCTTTTATTCTTCACTATTCCCAAAATATTGCTCCGTGATATTCCTAAGACTCTTAACCTATGATGTCTATCTTGGGATTTCCAATTTGTTGTTTGTTTGTTTGTTTTCTCACACCGTGCAGCTTGTGGAATCTTACTTCCCAGCTGGGGATTGAACCCCAGCCCATGGCAGTGAAAGCTCTGAGTCTTAATCACTCAGCTGCCATGAAAGTCCTTGAAATGCTCTTTATTTATACCTCTTTTCTAAAGGATTTCGATTATACAGATTGCTTCTATAGAAACACCAGCTTTTCCGTGATGGGCAGCTCCAATCACTTCAACACTCTTGTGATTGTCCAATGAGACAACAAAGTGCCCTGGCGACTGGGATGGAGGTTACTCAGAGATTCAGCAACAGGGGCTTCCGCTCACCCAGGTCAATCTGGCGGCAGCCAATCCTGAGTGCTGCCAACAGCAGAAGCCAACACCCAACCTCCAACATGGCACCATTCCCCAGGGAGTCAGCCAGCTGCCTGGTGACATGGTGCTTAAATTATCCTGCTTCAAACATGGAAGGCCTAGTGCCTTATTTTACTAGGAGACAGTTACTCTGGATATGGGTTTTCCTTTCCTGCCTGAAATGCTTCTACCTAAATCATCATCCACGGATTTACAGAGTCATCTTCCACTGCCATGGTACCACACACTTCTGAGGAATGCGTTTCAAAGAAAACAAAATGTGGAAGAGGGCCTAGGATTACAGAGTTCACTAGTCTTCCCAAGTTCTTCATCCTGAAACAAGAGCACATTAATACATTCTCCATTAGTTGAAGGTTATCTTAGGTGGGGCTCCCTAGGAGCAGAGTCTGAGACAGGGATTCTAGTGCAAGTGAATTATTGGAGTTGCTTTCAGGAGTAGTAGGTTAAGGAAGTAAGGGGAAGCAAGAAGTCTTGGAAAGAAGGCAGCAAAGATATCCATAGTCGGAACCCAACCAGATCTGAATGCAGGTGACCACCTACAATTAAGCCTGCTTCAGGCAAGGGTGTGTGCGTGCTGTCTCTTCAGTCATATCTGACTGTTTGCAATCCCACTAAGCTCCTCTGTTCGTGGGATTCTCCAGGCTAGAATACTGGAGTGAGATGCCATTTCCTTCTCCAGAGGATCTTCCTGATCCATGAATCAATCCCAAGGGAATATTTCATGCAAAAATGGGCTCAATAAAGGACAGAAATAGTATGGAACTAACACAAGCAGAAGATATTAAGAACAGGTGGCAAGAATACACAGAAGAACTGAACAAAAAAGATCTTCATGACCAAGATAATCACGATGGTGTGATCACTCTTCTAGAGCCAGTCATCCTAGAATGTGAAGTCAAGTGGGCCTTAGAAAGCATCACTACGAACAAAGCTAGTGGAGGTGATGGAATTCCAGTTGAGCTATTTCAAATCCTGAAAGATGATGCTGTCAAAGTGGTTCACTCAATATGCCAGCAAATTTGGAAAACTCAGCAGTGGCCACAGGCCTGGAAAAGGTCAATTTTCACTGCAATCCCAAAGAAAGGCAATACTAAAGAATGCTCAAACTACCTCATAATTACATCCATCTCACACGGTAGTAAAGTAATGCTTAAAATTCTCCAAGACAGGCTTCAGCAATACATGAACTGTGAACTTCCAGATGTTCAAGCTGGTTTTAGAAAAGGCAGAGGAACCAGAAATCAAATTGCCAACATCCGCTGGCTCATCAAAATAACAAGAGAGTTCCAGAAAATCATATATTTCTGCTTTATTGACTATGCCAAAGCCTTTGACTGTGTGGATCACAATAAACTGTGGAAAATTCTGAAAGTGATAGGAATACCAGAGCACCTGACCTGCCTCTTGAGAAATCTGTATGCAGGTCAGGAAGCAACAGTTAGAACTGGCATGTCCAGACTGGTTCTAAATAGGAAAAGGAGTACATCAAGGCTGTACATTGTCACCCTGCTTATTTAACTTCTATGCAGAGTACATCATGAGAAACGCTGGGCTGGAAGAAGTACAAGCTGGAATCAAGATTGCTGGGAGAAACATCAATAACCTCAGATATGCAGATGATACCACCCTTATGGCAGAAAGTGAAGGACTAAAGAGCCTCATGATGAAAGTGAAAGAGGAGAGTGAAAAGTTGGCTTAAAGCTCAGCATTCAGAAAATGAAGATCATCGCATCTGGTCCCATCACTTCATGAGGAAACAGTGGAAACAGTGTCAGACTATTTTGGGGGGCTCCAAAATCCCTGCAGATGGTGATTGCAGCCATGAAATCAAAAGACGCTTACTCCTTGGAACAAAAGTTATGACTGACCTAGATAGCATATTGAAAAGCAGAGACATTACTTTGCCAACAAAGATCTGTCTAGTCAAGGCTACGGTTTTTCTAANACAGTGTCAGACTATTTTGGGGGGCTCCAAAATCCCTGCAGATGGTGATTGCAGCCATGAAATCAAAAGACGCTTACTCCTTGGAACAAAAGTTATGACTGACCTAGATAGCATATTGAAAAGCAGAGACATTACTTTGCCAACAAAGATCTGTCTAGTCAAGGCTACCGTTTTTCTAATGGTCATGTATGGATGTGAGAGTTGGACTGTGAAGAAAGCTGAGCACTGAAGAATTGATGCTTTTGAAATGTGGTGTTGGAGAAGACTCTTGAAAGTCCCTTGGACTGCAAGCAGATCCAACCAGTCCATCCTAAAGGAGACCAGTCCTGGGTGTTCATTGGAAGGACTGATGCTGAGGTTGAAACTCCAATACTTTGGCCACCTGATGCAAAGAGTTGACTCATTGGAAAAGACCCTGATGTGGGAGGGACTGGGGGCAGGAAGAGAAGGGGAAGGCAGAGGATGAGATGGCTGGATGGCATCACTGACTCAACGCACATGAGTTTGAGTGAACTCTGGGAGTTGGTGATGGACAGGGAGGCCTGGAGTGCTGTGATTCATGGCGTCACAAATAGTTGGACATGACTGAGCAACTGAACTGAACTGAACTGTGAAATCATAAGGGATTTGATTTAGGTCATACCTGAATGGTCTAGTTCTAGAGGTTTTCCCTACCTTCTTCAATTTAAGTCTAAATTTGGCATTAAGGAGTTCATGATCTGAGCCACAGTCAGCTCTTGGTCTTGTTTTTGCTGAATGTATGGAGCTTCTCCTTCTTTGGCTGCAAAGAATATAACCAATCTGATTTTGATATTGACCATCTGGTGATCTGGTGATGTCCATGTGTAGAGTCTTGTCTTGTGTTGTTGGAAGAGGGTGTTTGCTATGACCAGTGTATTCTCTTGGCAAAACTCTGTTAACCTTTGACCTGCTTCATTTTGTACTCCAAGGAGTAGTAGTACTCCTGCCTACTACTCCAGGTATCTCTTGACTTCCTACTTTTGCATTCCAGTCCCATATATTGAAAAGGACAAGGTCTTGCAGATCTTCATAGAACCATTAAACTTCTGCTTCTTCAATATTACTGGTCAGGGCATAGACTTGGATTACTGTGATACTGAATAGTTTGCCAGGGCATAGATTGGATTACTGTGATACTGAATAGTTTGCCTTGGAAATGAACAGAGATAGTTCTCTCATTTTTTAGATTGCTTCCAAGTATCGCATTTTGGACTCTTTTGTTGCCTGTGAGGGCTATTCCATTTCTTCTAAGGGATTCTTGCCCACAGTAATAGATATAATGGTCATCTGAGTTAAAATCACCCATTCCAGTCCATAAATGTCAATGTTCACTCTTGCCATCCCCTGTTTGACCATTTCCAATTTGCCTTGATTCATGAACCTAACATTCTAAGTTCCTATGCAATATTGCTCTTTACAGTGTTGGACTTTACTTCCATCACCAGTCACATCCACAACTGGGTGTTGTTTTTGCTTTGGCTCCGTCTCTTCATCCTTTCTGGAGTTAGTTCTCCACTGATCTCCAGTAGCAAATTTGGCACCTACCAACCTGGGGAGTTCATCTTTCAGTGTCCTATCTTTTAGCCTTTTTATAGTGTTCATGAGGTTCTCAAGGCAAGAATACTGAAATGGTTGCCATTCCCTTCCCCAGTGGGCCAGGTTTTGTCAGAGCTGGAAGAATCTAAGGTACTCCATTTTGTTAACAGAAAAACTCCATTTTGTAAGATTCCAGGAAAAGAGCCTTTGGAAATCCCCTGACCTCACCCCACCACCCACGAGCCAATCAGACCCCAGACCAGAATCTCCTGACTTAACGTTCAGGAACTTGTGGTCTACCTAGGTAATAGGGACCAATCAAAAACCAACACACAACCCTTTGAAAGAAAGTGACCAATCAGACGTCCCCCTATCTAAAAATTCTTTTTTTCGTGAACACTCCCTATATAAGCAATGTAATCCAAAACCCGGGGCTCCTCCCTATAGCCACTGCATTGGTAATGGTGGGAGCCCCAGCTCAAGCTTGGTAATAAAGACTCTTGCTTTTGCATCGGATATCAGCTCCCTGGTGGTCACTGGGAGATTTTGCGACTTGGGCATAACATTTGGGGGCTCGTCCAGGATCTCCCACCAGCTCCATGGGAAGACTGATCCGAGAGTTATCTACAGCTGGTAAGCTTTTTTTCTTTCTTTCTTTTCGTTTCTGACAGGGCCTATTTTCTGAGACCAGTATATGACTCAGGCAGACGCGCTGATGGGTCACTGGTGTGGGTCGTTGGGAGACGTCCCTGACCCCATCGGAGGGGACAGAGTGCCCTGTTCTCTGTAGACAATAGCAGGTCGCTCCCGCTGAATGGCCAGAGGCCATCATCTTACTTTCAGTTTTGCCTCCGGACTCCCGGAGGTCTATTTCTCCTGTCTCTCTGTCTGTCTGTGTGGCTACCCATATTGTCGTATTGTCTCTGTTAATTTACCAACATCTAACTGATGATCCAGGAACGATGGGGCAACGTCAATCTAGACCTACTTCCTTATCTCTGATCACTGACCATTTTAAGGAGGTCAAGATGCGTGCTCATGACCTCAGTGTAGAAATTAAAAGGAATAAATTAATCACTTTTTGCAGCACAGAATGGCCGACCTTCCATGTAGGCTGACTCTCAGAAGGCACGTTTGACTTGGGAACTGTACACCGAGTCTGGGATACCATCTTCCAACCGTGGATCAGACATCCTGACCAAGTTCCCTATATCACAGTCTGGGAAAATATATTGCGCCTCCCTCCTCGGGTAAAACCTTTTCTGCCTCAACAGGGTTTTTCTACTGCTCAGGTGTTGGTGACATGTGTAGGAAAGAACCTGAAGAATCCCAAGGAGCCTGAACCAACGGCGCTGCTATACCCCATCTTGCAGGGGGGAACAGAAGAAGAACTCCTTTTCCCTCCCCCTTACCAACCCCCCTGAACCACCATGGGCCCCCACCATCCCTCCACCCNGGGCCGTATGTGGGTGTAGTGAACCCAAGTGGATATGCGGTCAACTTTGAGAGCAGTGGGTGTCTTCAAGACAGTGTCGTCAAGACAACTAGAAAGGGCCCTTTCCACCTGGGCTCCAGGGTCTCTTGATGGTGGCGCACATACACCCAGTCTCCTGGCCGGTAGCGGTGGGGTTCAGGTGGTGGGCCTGATTCATATAATGCCTTGAGCCTCTTCCACATGTCCCTGTGGGAGTATTATAAGGACTGGAGACAAAAGAGTAATCTTTGATCATCTATTTCTTTTAGCACCTGTTTTTAGGTTAGGAATTATTGGGGGAGGTATCCCATACATAATTTCGAAGGGGGTAAGTCCCAGTTGGTAGGGAGAGTTTCACACCCGGTATAGGGCAAAGGGGAGGAAAGCCACCCAGTCCCCGCCAGTCTCAGCAACTAGTTTTGTTAATGTTTCTTTGAGTGTCCTATTCATCCTTTCTACTTGTCCTGAGCTCTGGGGCCTATAAGCGCAATGTAACTTCCACCGAGCCCCCAAAGCCCGGGCTACCCCCTGGCTTATCTGAGATATGAAGGCTGGCCCATTGTCCACCCCCACCTGTGCAGGAAACCCGAACCGTGGCAAGATGTCTTCAATCAGCTTTTTGGCCACCACCTGTGCTGTTTCTCTCTTGGTGGGGAAAGCTTCTACCCACCCTGAGAAGGTATCTATGAATACCAGTAGATATTTGTATTCATATTTACCCGGTTTTACCTCAGTGAAGTCCACCTCCCAGTATGGTCCTGGCCGACTCCCGCGTTCTCTAGACCCATGGTTGGCTGGGTGACGGGCAGCGTTAGTGAGCTGGCAGGCCTTGCAGGTTGCTACGATATTTTCTGTCATCGATCTGACGTCTCTCATGGTAATCTTGGCATGTCTAATCAGGTCCTGCATCTTGTGGGTTCCCAGGTGAATGGCATGATGCATTATCAGTAACACCTGCTTTCCTAGTTCCTCCAGGAGGATCAGGGAGCTGTCCGCTGCCTTCCACCACCCGGCCAGTTGTTGGGTCCTAGGCAAACTTTTTATCCAGCAAGTCTCTTGGTGAGTAGTTGGGTAAAGCTGGCAGAACAGGGCTCCCGGGGTCGGGCAATTGAAGGGTGGCTTCTATCACAGTGCCCTGGGCTGCATCTCGGGCTGCTCTGTCTGCCAAATTGTTTCCCTTTGAGGTCAGGGTGTCTGACTTTTGGTGTCCCGGGCAGTGTATTATGGTTAGTTTTTTAGGAAGCCATAATGCCGAGAGGAGGGCTTTTATTTCTTCTTTATTTTTGATCGTTCTACCCTCAGCCATGAGGAGGCCTCTCTCTCTGTAGATGGCTCCGTGTATATAAGCAGTAGCAATGGCGTATTGGCTATCAGTAATGATGTTAAGTTTTTTGTCCTTCCCCAACTGGAGGGCTTTTGTTAGGGCGATTAGTTCAGCCCTTTGAGCCAAAGTGCCTGGAGGTAGTGCTTCCGCCCACATGATTAATCGTGGTTACAGCTGCCCCTGCATACCTGAGCCCATCTCTGCCAAAACTGCTTCCATCTGTATACCAGGTAACTTCAGCATCCGCTAGAGGGTGATCTTGCAAGTCCTCTCGCGTTCCATGTACCTGGGCTAGTATGTCGCTGCAGTCATGGATTGGGGCTTCCGAATCCGGGTTAGGAAGCAGTGTAGCCGGACTGAGAGCAGTAGGCTGCAGAAAGATGATTCTGGAGGGGTTTAGCAGTAGTCCCTGGTAGTGGGTTGCTGGGGGCGCTCCGCAGAAAGAGTAGAGGCAGTGGAACTTCCCTCAGCAAAGCCGAGGGGTCCCGAGGAGAGGTGAGCCTGCTGTCCGCCAACCCAGCCCCTCGGCCAGCGAGGGACAATCAGACGCAACAGGGGTTCCGTCGAAGCAGTTCCACTTTATTGCTGCAAACTCCCAGCTTATATAGGCAAGCAGGGGGTGGTTTAGGAGGGACTTTCCATAGTTGCACCAATCACATTAAAGGTCAAATCATTATGTGCCATCAGTTGCACCAATCATGTTAAAGGTCAAATCCTCACGTGCATGGAAATCAAGAGAGACAATCAAAAACTGACAGACACAGACCCCGCCCCTATCACTTCTGCCAGGCGTCATCTTAGTTTTCAACTGTTTCCAACTGTCTCCAACTGTCAAGCTAGTCCCCCTTTTTTTCTTTCCTCCGAGGTTGCCCATTTAGGGCCCCACAGTGGGTCAGCCGAGCATTGCTGATCCACCTATCTGGGGGTTGTTTTAGTATGCTCTCAATGGCATGGGGGGCAGTGATATGCAACTCTTGCCCCAGTGTCAGTTTATCTGCATCCTTGAGCATTAGGGCCACTGCTGCAATCATGCGGAGGCATGGGGGCCACGGGGCCCCCATGGCCTGACGCCACGGGGTCTGGGCGTTTAGACAAGTAAGCCATCGGCTGCTTCCAAGGTCCCAGATGCTGTATCAGTACCCCTTTTGCCATTCCTTGTTTTTCATCTACATACATGAGAAAGGGTTTTGTAATGTCAGGCAACCCTAGGGCGGGGGGCTGACAGCAGGGCCATTTTAATAGTCTTGAAAGCAGTCTCCATCTGCTCCGTCCAACTGAAAGGGGTGGTACTTTTTGTGGCTTCATATAAGGGTTTAGCCAGTTCTGCATAATTTGGGATCCAAAGATGGCAGAAACCAGTGGACCCCCAAAATTCTCTCACCCTTCGAGGTGAATCTGNTTTGTCCTTCCCCAACTGGAGGGCTTTTGTTAGGGCGATTAGTTCAGCCCTTTGAGCCAAAGTGCCTGGAGGTAGTGCTTCCGCCCACATGATTAATCGTGGTTACAGCTGCCCCTGCATACCTGAGCCCATCTCTGCCAAAACTGCTTCCATCTGTATACCAGGTAACTTCAGCATCCGCTAGAGGGTGATCTTGCAAGTCCTCTCGCGTTCCATGTACCTGGGCTAGTATGTCGCTGCAGTCATGGATTGGGGCTTCCGAATCCGGGTTAGGAAGCAGTGTAGCCGGACTGAGAGCAGTAGGCTGCAGAAAGATGATTCTGGAGGGGTTTAGCAGTAGTCCCTGGTAGTGGGTTGCTGGGGGCGCTCCGCAGAAAGAGTAGAGGCAGTGGAACTTCCCTCAGCAAAGCCGAGGGGTCCCGAGGAGAGGTGAGCCTGCTGTCCGCCAACCCAGCCCCTCGGCCAGCGAGGGACAATCAGACGCAACAGGGGTTCCGTCGAAGCAGTTCCACTTTATTGCTGCAAACTCCCAGCTTATATAGGCAAGCAGGGGGTGGTTTAGGAGGGACTTTCCATAGTTGCACCAATCACATTAAAGGTCAAATCATTATGTGCCATCAGTTGCACCAATCATGTTAAAGGTCAAATCCTCACGTGCATGGAAATCAAGAGAGACAATCAAAAACTGACAGACACAGACCCCGCCCCTATCACTTCTGCCAGGCGTCATCTTAGTTTTCAACTGTTTCCAACTGTCTCCAACTGTCAAGCTAGTCCCCCTTTTTTTCTTTCCTCCGAGGTTGCCCATTTAGGGCCCCACAGTGGGTCAGCCGAGCATTGCTGATCCACCTATCTGGGGGTTGTTTTAGTATGCTCTCAATGGCATGGGGGGCAGTGATATGCAACTCTTGCCCCAGTGTCAGTTTATCTGCATCCTTGAGCATTAGGGCCACTGCTGCAATCATGCGGAGGCATGGGGGCCACGGGGCCCCCATGGCCTGACGCCACGGGGTCTGGGCGTTTAGACAAGTAAGCCATCGGCTGCTTCCAAGGTCCCAGATGCTGTATCAGTACCCCTTTTGCCATTCCTTGTTTTTCATCTACATACATGAGAAAGGGTTTTGTAATGTCAGGCAACCCTAGGGCGGGGGGCTGACAGCAGGGCCATTTTAATAGTCTTGAAAGCAGTCTCCATCTGCTCCGTCCAACTGAAAGGGGTGGTACTTTTTGTGGCTTCATATAAGGGTTTAGCCAGTTCTGCATAATTTGGGATCCAAAGATGGCAGAAACCAGTGGACCCCCAAAATTCTCTCACCCTTCGAGGTGAATCTGGGGTAGGGATTTTGAGTACCGTCTCCTTTCGTGCCTCTGACAGCCACCTCTGTCCTTCCTTTAATACATACCCTAAGTAGGTGACCTCTGGTTGGCATATCTGAGCCTTTTTGGCTGAGGCTCGGTACCCTAATTTTCCAGGGGTCAGCAATAGTTCTCGGGTGCCCATAAGGCAAGTCTGTTGGTCCTTTGCTGCAATTAAGAGGTCATCTACATATTGTAACAAGGTTAGTTGAGGGTGTTGTTGTTTGAACTCATCCAGGTCCTCATGGAGGGCCTCATCGAAGATGGTGGGAGAATTATTAAATCCCTGTGGCAGCCAGGTCCAGGTCAGCTGGCCGTTGATTCCTTCTTCCGGGTCGGACCATTCAAAGGCAAAAAGCTCCTGGCTTCTGGGCGCCAGGGGAAGGCTAAAGAAAGCGTCTTTCAAATCTAGGACAGTATACCGGTGATGGTCTGGTGGGAGTGATCTCAGGAGGTTGTATGGGTTCAGCACAGTAGGATGAATATCTAAAACTCGGCAGTTGACTTCTCGTAAATCCTGTACTGGAGGATAGTCATGAGAATTTGGTTTTTTGACAGGGAGCAAGGGGGTGTTCCAGGCCGACTGGCAGGGTCTCATGATTTTCTGGGCTAGGAGCCTGCGGATATGGGGGGTGATCCCCTGTCGGGCCTCCGGGGTCATGGGGTATTGTCGGACCCGGACGGGGTCGGCCCCTGGCTTGAGATCTATATATATAGGAGGGTGGTGTCTGGCCAAACTGGTTCCCCCTGTCTCAGCCCACGCATCAGGGAATCCGTCTAGCCATTTTTGAATGTCCGCTTGGGGGAGCATCAGTTTTTGGTGCAACCAATATTCATCTTCTAACTGAATTGTCAGTACTTGAATCGGTCTGTATTTTAGTTTCCCCCAGGAGGAAGTGAATCTGAGCCCCCATTTTGGTCAACAGGTCTCTTCCCAACAGCAGGAATGACCATGAAAGAGTGGGATACCCGGCCCGCACCCAAGTCCACTGATCTTCAGGTAGTCCATTGGTATTGTTTCATTCCAGTAGCCCCCTGTACCCAAGAGGTCTTTCCGGCCAGTTTCCCTGGGGCTCTAGCAAAACCGAATATTGAGCCCGCGTATCAAGGAAGTCAATTGAGGTCCCCTCCACTCTTAGGGTTACCCTGGGTTCGGGGAGGGGTGCCAAACCCCATCCTCCCTAATTGCTCAGTTCTTCGACAGCCAGGATGGGAGAGTCTTTCGTGGTCCCTTCTTTTTCTTAGGGCATTTCTTGACCCAATGTCCTTCCTCTTTACAATAGGTACATTGATTCTTTCCTAATGCTGGTCACGTACGGGGACGGCTCTTACCTTCAGCAGCCAGGCGGCGAAACTGGTGCTTCCTCTCTCCCGAGTCAGGAACTGTTGCAGCCAGCAGGATGCGTGCCATGTTATGGGTTTGGTGATCTGCCACTTTGGCTTGTTTTTCCTCGGGTGTTTCTCAGGTGCTGTAGACTCTTTCTGCTACTGTTATTAAATCCTGGATACTCTTTTCACCCAGGTGTTCTAGTGTTTGTAACTTCTTTCTAATGCTGGGGGCCGCCTGGTTGACAAAATGCATTATCAAAGCAGCCTGAGTGCCTTCTGTTTCTGGATCCATGGGGGTGTATTGTCTAAAGGCCTCCATCAGCCTCTCCAGGAAGGCTGCTGGACTCTTGGTGGGGCCCTGCTGAACATCTCCCACTTTAGCTAGGTTAGTAGGTTTCCATGCAGCTGCCTTAAGCCCCCCCAAAAGAATCTGGTGGTAGACCCAGAGCCTCTCCTTACCTTGTGCCGTATTGTAATCCCAGTCAGGTCGCGATAAAGGAAAAGAGGT
>SJYW01045709.1:0-10237 GCA_006410735.1 Raphicerus campestris | reverse complement strand
AAATAAATAAATAAATAAAATATCTGTACAAAAAAAAAGAGGAAGATGCTGGCTGGGGTGGATAGGATCATAGATGTTGGCAGGTAAAGGGATTTGGAGGTCATTTAGACCACCGGTTGCCCTTTCTGATATGGAGACGCTCGACAGAGTGAGTGGTGTGCCCAGGGTCATATGGATTTAGGGTGTAACCTGGATGCCAGGCATCGTAAAACTTCCCCACATCTCTTCCAACCTTCCTTCTATGTTTCCAGTGAGAAACAGCTCCCCACTCCCCTCCAACCTCTGGGTTCTAATTCCTGTGCTCTGCAAATCCCTTCTCCTTCCCCTCTCATCCTCTGCCCAAGAATGGCTTTCCTTAATATAAGGAAAAAGGAAAAAAAAATAGAGCCCAGAGGTGGCTTGGTACTTGAGGAGTGGTGAGTGGTTATACAAGTGGCACATTACAGGGAAATTAATATTACCTAAGATTCAGGTTGCTGATGTGGCATCCAGGACAGAGGTGTCTCCATCTTGAGCCTAGACATTTATTTCAACAGAAAGAAGATCCTCACTTAAATAATAATAAAAAACTGAAGTACCGTGAGGTAAAGTGCTCTGCTCAAGGTCTCCATGGTCCCATGTAACTGAATAGGGAACCTTGATTCACTCTACTGCAGCCTGTGACTTCAGCATAGAAGAGAGCAGCTTAGTGCAGTGTGCAATTTATTTAGTTTATTTCCATTGGTTCTGATGTCACCTGGGAGGTTGATAGCATTTTTAACACATGTATGGAACTGTGAAAGTCCCTGGGTATTATCAGAGCTCAGGTACTTTGGGTCCTTGGAGAAACAGATGCTAAAGGAGTAGATATGCCAGAGATTTTTTAGGGGGATGCTTCTGAAGGATAAAGGGGGAAGGAGCAGACATAGGCAAGCCTTGGACCAGGATGCAGGTCTGAGCCCTGTGGCAGGAGACGGGGAAGGTAGTATTCAGTAGGAAGAGCCTCAGACCACAGAGCAGCTTTGGAACATCTCTGCTGAGCTGGTGAAAGAATGTCACAGCAGGCAGGAAGGGACGGGCTCTAGGGCCCCACCATGCCCAGCCACTGGCCAGCAGCAGCCCAGCGGAAGTGTGGCATTGGCAGGAACATGCCGTGGTCCGAAGGGGCAGCACTTAGAGGCTGTCAGTCAGCCACGCTCCTGCAGCAGGTTCCCTTGACGGTGCAGCTGAGCTGTGCACCTCCGTGGCTACCATGACGTGCAGTATTTGCCTGTATCCCCTGTGTCATGGTCCATGCTCAGCCTGGAGGCTACAGGGATCTGAGGAACATGGTTCCCATCCCTCGGAGCTCATTGTCTAGCTGGGAAGACCAAACATGTACACCTCAGCGAGGGAATGTGCATTAAATACTGGCCCAGGCAATAACAACAGGAGAGCAACGGAGCAGTGTGAGATTGTAGGGGGGTGATGTGTGCTGCTGGTTCAAAGAGGGGTCCTTGGAGGAGAGCTTAGAATGTTCCCATTAGGCAATATGATAGGTGTGTGTACCAAGTGTTCTGTGTCATTTCAGCCTGCCCCACGCCCACGTGTTGCCTCCATCCATTAGACATTCACCCAGTACCTATCAACTACCAGGCTTCATGCCAGGAACAGTAATTAGGTGGATCGACAAGCTTACGATATTGAAGGGCCTTGTAGACTGATGAGTCATTAAAAAAACCTTTAGAGGCATGTGAGACTGTGTGGGGCTCCTAATGATTGGAATCCTGCTATATACATGGTGGGGTGCAAACAATGGATGAAGCTGTTCATTTCATTACCATGTATCTGTTAAGCTCTGTGAAGCATGAGGTAGCAGTGGGAAGTCTTGCCTTTACATTTATCACACGCACACACACAATAGGAAAAAACTGCATAAAAAACATGAAAAAATAGAATAACAGATCATATAAAAGACCATCAACACACTCATAACACAGCTTCAACAATTATCAACTCCCTGCAAATTCTGTTTCACCTTTAGCCTCATCCATCTCCCCCGTCTTGTATTATTTTGGAGCAAATCCCTGCTGCTGCTGTTGCTGCTAAGTCGCTTCAGTCGTGTCTGACTCTGTGCGACTCCATAGACGGCAACCCACCCCCAGGCAAAAACACTGGAGTGGGTTGCCACTTCCTTCTCCAATGCATGAAAGTGAAAAGTGAAAGTGAAGTTGCTCAGTTCTGTCCGACTTAGCGACCCCATAGACTGCAGCCCACCAGGCTCCTCCTACTCTAACCTCCTATTTCATTGGTGAAATCTCTGAAGAATAAGGACATTGTTCTTCTTTTAAAACATATCCACAATACTATCACACATTTAAATTTCCTGAGCCTCAGTTTTCTTATCTGTCAAGTGGGCATAATGATTGCTCTTCTGCAGGGCTGCTTGAGTTTTATAGAGTGCTTAGCCCAGTAGCTAGCCGCAATCGTGTTCATATTATAACGTGGAAGATCTCTGCTAGGCAATGTGGAGGAAAATTAAAGAGCCCCAGAGCATGATTTCTGCCCCCATACTTTCTAGTCTAACTAGAAAAATAAGAAATGTATTGGTTGTGTTTTCTGCTTTCACAGAATACACAGGAAATGATATTTGGTGCATTTGGTTTTCTGCCATGAAATGCAGTGACATTTTCATATGTTCAGAATCTATTAATATGTCAAGGGAGAAACGCTTGCTTAAATAGCTAGGTGACAACAGACCAAACAGAGTACCAATTCTTGAATTGCCCGATTATTCCAGAATTAAGTTATATCACCTGATTGTTTTAATGTGTACACAATACAGTCTTTCTTTCTTGCACAATCTATACATAACATCACACAAACATACAAAATCTGTCTTGCACACACACAGACCTTTCATCTTTTTTTGCACTTTAGATTTGGAAATGGTGGTAGCTTTTATTACTTCAAATTATGGGCCTTTTGAGTTGAATTTTGTCAGTATTTTCAGTTTATATTATTATTAATGTTCTTATGTCTCAAGATCTGTATTAATTGCCTCCGCATATTGGCTATTTGTATAAAATTCCCTGGACATCTATTTATCAGCAGGAAGTGTTTTTCTTTTGATGGCAAACACTATTTCATGCCAATACCCTGATGTCTCAGAGTTTATACAAGTACAAAGAAGGAAAGGCACTGGATTCTATAACTTGGACTTTCTTTTCATTTTCTGTCAGCAGTTTTAAGAAGTTGGTTTTTTCCCTGTAAGCTGTTTGGAAAACAAGCAGTTTTTGTTTTCTGAATGCTATCAAGCTCCAAATAATATAAATTACAGGGGTCAGTGCTTAGGAATCATGATGAGAACTAAACAACAAATAAGCAAACAACCTGATTTAAAAATGAGTAAAGGGCTTGAACAGACATTTCTCCAAAGAAGATATACAAATGGCCAGTAAGTGCATGAATGGATGCCCAGCATCACTAATCGTTAGGACAATGCCAATCAAAACCACAATGAGATAGCATCTCTTTCTAATTAGGATGGCTACTATAAAAACAAAACAAACAAAAACTCCAGAAAATAACAAATGTTGGGGAGGATGTAGAGAAATTGGATCCCTTGAGCACTGTTGGTTGGGAATGTAAAATGGTACAGCTACTATGGAAAATAATTTGGCAGTTCCTCAGAAATCTTAAGCACAGAATTGTGACATCATCCAGAAATTCCACTTCTGGATATAAACCCAAAAGAATTGAAAGCAGGGACTCAGTGAGATATTATACACCCCTCTTCATAGTAGCATTATTCATAATAGCCAAAGATGGAAGCAATTCAAGAATCCATGGATGGATGAATACATAAACACAATGTGGTCTATACATACAATATGGTTCAGCCTTAAAATGGAAATTCTGACACATGCTACCACATATATGGCTCCTGAAGACTTTAACGCTAAGGAAAATACAGTAGCTGCAAAGGGACAAATACTGTATGATTCCACTTCTGTGAGGTCCCTAGAATAGTCAGACTCATAGAAGCAGAAAGAGTCACTAGCATGACAAATTCTAGGGCCTGGGAGGAGGGGAGATGAGGTGCTGCTCTTTAGTGGGTATGGAGTTTCAGTTTTGTAAGAGGAAAGATGTTTCCATGTGGAGAGAATGTGATGATGTTTGCACAATAATGCGAATATACTTAATCCTACTGAANGAATTCTAGGGCCTGGGAGGAGGGGAGATGAGGTGCTGCTCTTTAGTGGGTATGGAGTTTCAGTTTTGTAAGAGGAAAGATGTTTCCATGTGGAGAGAATGTGATGATGTTTGCACAATAACGCGAATATACTTAATCCTACTGAACTCTCACTTAAAAATGATGACGATGGAGGGAAAGGGGGGGCCCAAAAAAGGGCAGGAAATTAAGAAATTGTTCAGTCAGTTGTGTCCAACTCTTTGTGAGCCCATGAACTGCGGCATGCCAGGCTTCCCAGTCCTTCACCATCTCCTGGAGCTTGCTCAAACTTATGTCCATCNATGATGACGATGGAGGGAAAGGGGGGGCCCAAAAAAGGGCAGGAAATTAAGAAATTGTTCAGTCAGTTGTGTCCAACTCTTTGTGAGCCCATGAACTGCGGCATGCCAGGCTTCCCAGTCCTTCACCATCTCCTGGAGCTTGCTCAAACTCATGTCCATCGAGTCGGTGATGCCATCCAACCATCTCATCCTCTTGTCCTCAACCTTTCCCAGCATCAGGGTCTTTTCCAATGAGTCAGCTATTCGCATCACATGGCAAAGAAAATTAAGAAGTATAAACTATTATATTTAAAGTAAGCTATAAAGATATACAACATGGGGAATGTAGCCAATATTTTATAATAACAATAAATTGTGAATTACTATATTGTACACCTGTAACATATAATATTATACATCAATGATATTTCAATAAAAATTTTTAAAAATAGAAACGATGCTAACTGATATGCAATAACTATTTTACCACAATTAAAATATTTTAAATTCTACAGTAAAAATAAGAGTCATGATGATAACACTAATATAGACCTTAATATATTCTAGGAGCTGTTTTTAGAACTTTTCATAAGTTAACTCATTTGATCCTCACAGTGATCCTTTAAGCACCATTATTATTCCCATTTTACAGATGAGAAAGCTGAGGCACAAAGAGGTAGAGTGGTGTGACTGTAGTAACATAAGTGGCAACACTGGGATTTGAAGACTGGCCATCCGTCTCCAGAGTCTGTGGTTTCAGGGACCCGATCCCAGTGCATGGACTCACTGCGGAGGCACTGAAAGCTCATATTCAAGGCAGGGCTGTTCCATCAACTGTTGCAATGGGAAGAGGCTAAAATCAGACTGCAAACTTGCTGCTCTGAACAAAAGCTTTCAGAAGGAGTTGTCTAGCCCAACTATTACCAGATGGGTTGGCTTGAGAAGTGGAGAGCCACAGCTTGAAGCTCCATGGGCAGATTCGTCAGGGGTCTCCAGCCGACCTGAGAGGGGAAGTTGGTCAACATTTACTGTGAGCTTGGCACATGCTGTGCTCTCTTCTAAGAACTTACATATCTTAATGCAGCCAATGCTTACAGCAATCCTATGAAGCACCTCTATTTTAAAGGAGATGAAGGAATTCCCTGGTGGTCTAGAGGTGAGGACTCTGAGTTTTCACTGCTGTGGTCTGGAGTTCGATCCCTGGTTGGGGAACTAAGATTCTGAAAGCTGCAGCATGCAACCAAAAAAATAATAAGCAAATAAAGATAGTAGAAGGGTAGAGTGCTTAAGAACTTGCCCAAGATCACATAGCTTGATACAGAAGTTAGGAGCGCTGTNTCATAGTAGCATTATTCATAATAGCCAAAGATGGAAGCAATTCAAGAATCCATGGATGGATGAATACATAAACACAATGTGGTCTATACATACAATATGGTTCAGCCTTAAAATGGAAATTCTGACACATGCTACCACATATATGGCTCCTGAAGACTTTAACGCTAAGGAAAATACAGTAGCTGCAAAGGGACAAATACTGTATGATTCCACTTCTGTGAGGTCCCTAGAATAGTCAGACTCATAGAAGCAGAAAGAGTCACTAGCACGACGAATTCTAGGGCCTGGGAGGAGGGGAGATGAGGTGCTGCTCTTTAGTGGGTACGGAGTTTCAGTTTTGTAAGAGGAAAGATGTTTCCATGTGGAGAGAATGTGATGATGTTTGCACAATAACGCGAATATACTTAATCCTACTGAACTCTCACTTAAAAATGATGACGATGGAGGGAAAGGGGGGGCCCAAAAAAGGGCAGGAAATTAAGAAATTGTTCAGTCAGTTGTGTCCAACTCTTTGTGAGCCCATGAACTGCGGCATGCCAGGCTTCCCAGTCCTTCACCATCTCCTGGAGCTTGCTCAAACTTATGTCCATCGAGTCGGTGATGCCATCCAACCATCTCATCCTCTTGTCCTCAACCTTTCCCAGCATCAGGGTCTTTTCCAATGAGTCAGCTATTCGCATCACATGGCAAAGAAAATTAAGAAGTATAAACTATTATATTTAAAGTAAGCTATAAAGATATACAACATGGGGAATGTAGCCAATATTTTATAATAACAATAAATTGTGAATTACTATATTGTACACATGTAACATATAATATTATACATCAATGATATTTCAATAAAAATTTTTAAAAATAGAAATGATGCTAACTGATATGCAATAACTATTTTACCACAATTAAAATATTTTAAATTCTACAGTAAAAATAAGAGTCATGATGATAACACTAATATAGACCTTAATATATTCTAGGAGCTGTTTTTAGAACTTTTCATAAGTTAACTCATTTGATCCTCACAGTGATCCTTTAAGCACCATTATTATTCCCATTTTACAGATGAGAAAGCTGAGGCACAAAGAGGTAGAGTGGTGTGACTGTAGTAACATAAGTGGCAACACTGGGATTTGAAGACTGGCCATCCGTCTCCAGAGTCTGTGGTTTCAGGGACCCGATCCCAGTGCATGGACTCACTGCGGAGGCACTGAAAGCTCATATTCAAGGCAGGGCTGTTCCATCAACTGTTGCAATGGGAAGAGGCTAAAATCAGACTGCAAACTTGCTGCTCTGAACAAAAGCTTTCAGAAGGAGTTGTCTAGCCCAACTATTACCAGATGGGTTGGCTTGAGAAGTGGAGAGCCACAGCTTGAAGCTCCATGGGCAGATTCGTCAGGGGTCTCCAGCCGACCTGAGAGGGGAAGTTGGTCAACATTTACTGTGAGCTTGGCACATGCTGTGCTCTCTTCTAAGAACTTACATATCTTAATGCAGCCAATGCTTACAGCAATCCTATGAAGCACCTCTATTTTAAAGGAGATGAAGGAATTCCCTGGTGGTCTAGAGGTGAGGACTCTGAGTTTTCACTGCTGTGGTCTGGAGTTCGATCCCTGGTTGGGGAACTAAGATTCTGAAAGCTGCAGCATGCAACCAAAAAAATAATAAGCAAATAAAGATAGTAGAAGGGTAGAGTGCTTAAGAACTTGCCCAAGATCACATAGCTTGATACAGAAGTTAGGAGCGCTGTATCTGTGGTTAGTAGAACCATTTCCAGAGAAGGCAATGGCACCCCACTCCAGTACACTTGCCTGGAAAATCCCATGGATGGAGGAGCCTGGTGGGCTGCAGTCCATGGGGTTGCTAAGAGTCGGACATGACTGAACAACTTCACTTTCCCTTTTCACTTTCATGCATTGGAGAAGGAAATGGCAACCCACTCCAGAGTTCTTGCTTGGAGAATCCCAGGTACGGGGGAGCCTAGTGGGCTGCTGTCTATGGGGTCACAGAGAGTCGGACACGACTGAAGCGACTTAGCAGCAGCAGCAGCAGCAGAACCATTTCACTGTGGACCAGTGTTTGCCTTTTGCTGGTTCTAGGTTTGGGCCAGGATTCTCTGATCTTTCCTTGTTTGTTGAAAATTCTGTTTTTGAGAATCTTAAGCCTGAGTATCCGGTTCAGAAACCCTTGGGAAAGCCCCATCACAGGACCAGGTCTTCAGAAGATGCCTGCAGTAGGGAAACTGCCCTGTTCACAGGAGCCGGTTTCTCTGCTCAGTGTTGCTGTTGTTCAGTCGCTCAGTCACGCTGGACTCTTTGCAACCCCACGGACTGCAGCACGCCGGGCTTCCCTGTCCTTCACCAACTCCCAGAGCTTGCTCAAACTCATGCCCATTGAGTCAGTGATGCCATCCAACCATCTCATCCTCTGCTGTCCCCTTCTCCTGCCTTCAATCTTCCCCAGCATCAGGGTCTTTTCCAACAGCTGACATCTATTCAGGCATCTCAGGACAGACTTATCCACAGCCTCAAGGAAGTTAAAAGAAAAGGCACTTGTTCCCTTCCATGGAGGCAACAGAACACACATAGCTAAAGGCAAGGGCCATGCATGTGAATATGTGTACACAGATATATATTCTCACAGATATGTATGGGCATGAACTTAGATGCACATGTTATATATCATATGCACACACATGATTTGGGGAGTGCTAGAAAAATCACTGAAGGAAGAGTGGAAATAAGTGGCAGCTTGTCAGAGACAGAAAAAAATGAATCTAAGAAAAGAGTGGTAACAAGAAATAAAAGATTATGGGCTTTGGAGTCAGGTGGCCTTAGGCTCGAGTTCCTGCTCTGCCACCCGTTAAGAGTGTGACCTCAAGTGAACTAATTAATCTCTCTGAGCTCTACTTTTTCATCCTGTGAAAGTGTTTGTCTCTCAGTTGTGTCTGACTGTGACCGCATGGACTGTCCATGGAATTCTCCAGGCAAAAATACTGGAGTGGGTCGCCATTCCATTCTCCAGCAGATCTTCCTGACTCAGGAACTGAACCCGGGGCTCCTTCATTGTAGGCAGATTCTTTACCATCTGAACCACCAGGGCAACCCTTTATTCTGTGAAATGGGTATAAATATTCCTACCTTATGCATGCGTGTATGCTGAGTCATTAAGTTGTGTCTGACTCTGTGACCCCATGGACTGTAGCCTGCCAGGTTTCTCTGTGGGATTATCCAGGCAAGAATACTGGAGGGAGTTGCCATTTCCTTCTCCAGGGGAATCTTCCTAATGCAGGGACTGCATTGCCTACTTTGGCAGGTGGATTCTTTACCACTGAGTCACCTTTGAAGCCCATTTCTACCCTATAGGTTTTTATAAAGAGAAAATGTGACAGGGAAAGCATCTGCTGGGACCAGACCCATGATGCAGACTTTCCGAAGACAGCCCATCCTTTTCCAGAAGTGGATCTTGTAGACGGCTCACAGCTTTGAGGGGCCTGGGACGGGTTTAGGTCTGCTGCCTAACCTTAAACAGATTTTCTAACCCACTTTTCCTGACAGGGGTTTGCCTGCTGTGTACTGAATTCTGCAGATAATGGGCCCAAGGAAACCCAGTACAGTTGGCACGGTCGTGGTACAATGAGTCAAGAGCCAGAGCTGTGAGATGCCTGGTTGGTTCCAGACCACTGGCATGCACACCTCTGCTGTTCACACTGTCATCCCTACTCCCAGGTGAGAAGCACTTTGCACTGGAATCTCCACCTCAGAGGGACGTAAGCTGTGTCCAGCCATCACCTGTGCTCACCTGGTCTGTTTGACCTCATCTCTCCCCCATAGAGATCTTTGCCCACCTGCTTCTGGGGGAATTCCTTTTGGGTGGTGCAGGGCTGGGCTCTTCCATTAGGATTTGACAAGGGATGAGAAGCTGGATGGATTCTCTAGCTCTGTCCCTGGTTGATATTTTTCCCACACTGTTGCACCCAGAACATCTGCTCATATTGTTTATCAAGTGACCACAAGGGTTTGGATGAAACATTCCTGGCCACGGGACAAGCTGGGAACCTGGCCAGCCTTTCAACTGGACTCGCTCCACATTCTTTCTGTTTTGCTTTTCTGCTCTTCCCTCCATAGTTGTCCTTTCTATGCATCTTCAGACTCTCATGCTCTTTTATCCCCTCTGCACTCCCTACTGTGTGTGGCCTCTTCATCACCCAGGCCCACCCTCACCTGCAGTGCTCTCTCCAAAGTTAATCCTTCCACCTGAATAGCCCAGAGCTCTGCTGCTCTTGGTTAGATGTTAGGAAGAAAATAAGCTAATCCAACCTGTGTTTGGAAATCATGTAGCTGCCTTTAAATCAGCAATGGCTGGCTTACTAGTTCTGTGCCTTTAGATAAGATATTTAATCTTCCTGAGCCTTAAGTACAAATTTTTT
>SJYW01045706.1:0-17173 GCA_006410735.1 Raphicerus campestris | reverse complement strand
TTCCCAGGCAAGAATACTGGAGCAGGTTGCCATTTTCTTCTCCAGGGGATCTTCCTGACTCACAAATCAAATCCTCATCTCCTGTATTGCAGGCAGATTCTTACTGCTGATCCACCAGGGAAGCCCCATATCAGTCTTTAAATATGCCATCAAATTTGTGTTTCCAGGAAACTATATACAAAAAGAATATATGGTCAACTCAATTTTACTTGCTAAAAATAATCAAGTTAAATTAGAAACCACAACTCCCCAAGTCCCCAAAACACCAATTTCCCTGACTCCCAAACTTTTTTTTGTCTATTGCAGGCCAAGGTCAGGTGAATGGATCCTACCAGATGGAGATGTGACTGCCTACCCCAGACTAGCATTATCTACAGAAGCCCTGGGTTGGAACAAGCATTTCAGAGACTGCCACCTCCTTTGCCACATCAAAACTTGATTTTCTCCAAAATCAGTCTCATAATTGAAGAGAATCCACAAAAACGCAAAAATATCAATATACAAAATAAAATAGTTATTCTTTTTATAGTTAAGAAAACATTAACTGCCACAGGACTGCATGTCTATTTACTTGTTTTCACTGCAGTATAGTTGATTTTCAATGTTGTGTTAGTTTCAAGTATACATCAAAGTGATTCAGATATATATTTGAATTTGTTCTTTCCAAATTCTTTTCCATTATAAGTTATTACATCCTTGTGTTATACAGAACTTTTCTGTTTATTTATATTTCAGTAGTGCATATTTCTGTTAATCCCAAACTCCTAATTAATTCCCTTTGGTAACCATGTTTGTTTTCTATGTCTGTGGGTCTATTTCTGTCTTACAAATAAGTTTATTGTATCATTTTGTCATATAATATCACTTATATGATGTTGTCTTTCTCTGTCTGATTTACTTCACTTAATATGATAATCTCTAGGTTCATCCATGCTGTTACAAACGGCATTATTTCATTCTTTTTTTTTTTTTTTTGGACTGAGGAGTATTCCATTGCATATACATACATATATATATATATATCAATCACATCTTTATCCATTCCTCTGTCAGTGGATGCTTAGGTTGCTTCCATGTCTTGGCTATTTTAAATAGACAGAACTGAACATTTATATTGACTGAAGGAAAGTAAAATGGTAATCTGAAAGTTTTATGGTGAAAAAGGAAAATCCATGCTGGACTCTCTTCTTCAGTAGTTTGATATTATGGATTGGAATGCAATGATTCCTTGTTCTTGCCTGGAATCAATCTCTTCCTTTAGTGTAACTTTGAATACTCATTCTGTAAAAGTATAATGAGTTAAACTTGCAAAACTCTGGAGTGCCTTCCTTTTATGTTTATTTATACTTGCCTCAGGCTTCCCTGATGGCTCAGTGGCAAAGAATCTGCCTGCCAATGCAGGAGGCTCAGGTTTGGTCCTTGGGTCAAGAAGATCCTCTGGAGAAGGAGCTAGTAACCCACTGGCGGGCTATAGTCCNTCCTTTTATGTTTATTTATACTTGCCTCAGGCTTCCCTGATGGCTCAGTGGCAAAGAATCTGCCTGCCAATGCAGGAGGCTCAGGTTTGGTCCTTGGGTCAAGAAGATCCTCTGGAGAAGGAGCTAGTAACCCACTGGCAGGCTATAGTCCATCAGGTCACAAAAGAGTTGGACACAACTTAGCAACTAAACAACAAAAACAATATACTTGCTTCAAGTGTGCTGTGATTTTTTTAAAAAGTCACAAAATAGTACATTTTCTCTATATACTCTTTTTTGTTTTATTATCTGGATGAAGAACTAATGGCACAAAATGAAAAGCAGAGAATAGAAGAATCAAAGAAGTGCTAACTACTTGGCTAACTGGTGGTAATTTCATCATGACCATGATGTCAAATTCTTTGATAGGCATCAAGATAAGTTTAATGACTGTAGATTTAAAATATCTAAAATAATCAAGCTATCCTCATGTCACTAGTATCATATGATCTAAGCCCTGTCAGAATAACTTTCTGATCAGCTTGTTAAATGCCTTACCTCTTTCCAATGGGATTCATATCTTGAGATTCACAGCAGCTGCAGAATGATTCTTGATGTATTCCTATGGATGTAGTTCTCTGGTTATTCCTTGTCTGATGGGGGGCTGAGTGCTTGCCTTGTCTCTCAGTTCTAGTGGCATGTCCAGTCCCTACTCAACCCCTGCCTTGGTGGTCCAGCTATGTCCGTTGGCCAGCTGGGTTAAGGTTATATTTAAACTGATTGTCACAGACTTGAATCATGGCTTTTTTTCATTGTACCCATTTTATTTAGCTCCTGGATAGTATTTTTAACTTCATCTGGCTTCCTTTCTGCTCTACTCCTCCTGTGAATTAGTCAGCTCAGGCTGCCATAACAAAATACCAGAGACGTGTGGCTTAAAGATGACAAATTTATTTTCTCACAATTCTGGAAGCTAGAAGTCTAAGTTTAGGCATTGGCAGGGTTGATTTCTGAAGCTGTCTCATGTATCTTTTGTGAAAAAATTACTCCTTGATGACGTGCAATAAGACTAATGTAAATCCAGGATATAGGAAAGCATAGGACCTGAGAGAGAGGAGCCCCATCCTGGAGACAGTGAAGGATAGTCTTAGATGATGAATAAACAGTAGGCTTGGAGAGCAACTGGAGCAAAATGCAAGACTGGGAGTGCTACAGGGAATTATTTTAAGAAAAAAGTAGATTCATGAACCTGGCAGTCTACAGTCCATGGAGTCGTCAAAAGTCAGACATAACTGAGCAAGCACTCATGAGAGCAAAAAATAAAAATCATGATGATGATGATGGAAAATCTTGGTGATAAGCTGCAGTCAGTTTCCAAATGCAAAAAGAAAAAGGCTTTTAGGAACCCCAGGAAAATACCAAATATGTACAAGAGGATGATGCTCGTACAAAGCAACAACAATGTAGCGTGCATCAGCATAGTCAAGGGGTGCCACCTGAGAACTTTTAATAAGTTCCAGGCCCACCTCAGACTTGCTGAATCAGAAACTATTGGCAGGCGGGGAGTGGAAAACCTCCCAGGGGTTTCTGAAGTTCACCACATTTAGAGGACTGCTGCTTTAAACCAGGCTGGCTGTAGCTTGTTTTGAATGACAATTTTGTTTTCTGGGTTTTTTGTTTTTTATTTTTTGGACACAGCCATCTGTGTTTTATCATGTATTGATAAAATAAATGGTCATTCAAGTCTTTCCATTACATTTTATGGAAAAACCCGAATGAAATTTTTGGCCCACCCGATAGTTTCTACAACACCTTCTATGCTGCAACAGCAGATGGTAGTAGCTCTGACATAGAACACATGGCTTGCCAAGCCTAAACAGTTGCTGTTTGGCTCTTTACAGAAAAAAATATTTGCTAAACTTTGCTTTCGAGATTGGATGGGCAACACATTTTTTTGGAGACTTCGTTTGACCTTGGTTTTTGGTATATACTTACCAGATTGATTAGTTCAGGAATCCTACGTCTTTCTCTCTGCATCCAACTGCCCCGCTCATGTTTGCACTAACAGCCATTAAAATCCCTCTGATACTGTGAAAGCTGCTTCTGAGTTTTCAGTCAACATCTAGAGTAAACACAGACTCAGGACTAAGAAACAGAACTGTAAGTGTGAAAACGTTGTAAATGTGGGAGGGAAGTGCAGGGGAAAATATTTCCACATCTCAGATGAAAGGCAGACCAGAGAGATTGTCCAACTGATGCCATCAGACAAATAAATTCATATAACTTGCTTATTTAACTTATATGCAGAGTACATCATGAGAAACGCTGGGATGGAAGAAGCACAAGCTGGAATCCAGATTGCCAGGAGAAATATCAATAACCTCAGATATGCAGATGACACCACCCTTATGGCAGAAAGTGAAGAGGAGCTAAAAAGTCTCTTGAAAGTGAAAGAGGAGAGTGAAAAAGTTGGCTTAAAGCTCAACATTCAGAAAACTAAGATAATGGCATCTGGTCCCATCACTTCATGGGAAATAGATGGGGAAACAGTGGAAACAGTGTCAGACTTTTGGTGAGGGGGTGCTCCAAAATCACTGCAGATGGTGACTGCAGCCATGAAATTAAAAGACGCTTACTCCTTGGAAGGAAAGTTATGACCAACCTAGAGAGCATATTGAAAAGCAGAGACATTACTTTGCCAACAAAGGTCCATCTAGTCAAGGCTATGGTTTTTCCAGTGGTCATGTATGGATGTGAGAGTTGGACTGTAAAGAAAGCTGAGTGCCAAAGAATTGATGCTTTTGAACTGTATTGTTGGAGAAGACTCTTGAGAGTCCCTTGGACTGCAAAGAGATCCAACCAGTCCATTCTGAAGGAGGTCAGCCCTGGGATTTCTTTGGAGGGAATGATGCTGAAGCTGAAACTCCAGTACTTTGGCCACCTCATGTGAAGAGTTGACTCATTGAAAAAGACTCTCAAGCTGGGAGGGATTGGGGGCAGGAGGAGAAGGGGACAACAGAGGATGNTTCCTTGTTCTTGCCTGGAATCAATCTCTTCCTTTAGTGTAACTTTGAATACTCATTCTGTAAAAGTATAATGAGTTAAACTTGCAAAACTCTGGAGTGCCTTCCTTTTATGTTTATTTATACTTGCCTCAGGCTTCCCTGATGGCTCAGTGGCAAAGAATCTGCCTGCCAATGCAGGAGGCTCAGGTTTGGTCCTTGGGTCAAGAAGATCCTCTGGAGAAGGAGCTAGTAACCCACTGGCAGGCTATAGTCCATCAGGTCACAAAAGAGTTGGACACAACTTAGCAACTAAACAACAAAAACAATATACTTGCTTCAAGTGTGCTGTGATTTTTTTAAAAAGTCACAAAATAGTACATTTTCTCTATATACTCTTTTTTGTTTTATTATCTGGATGAAGGACTAATGGCACAAAATGAAAAGCAGAGAATAGAAGAATCAAAGAAGTGCTAACTACTTGGCTAACTGGTGGTAATTTCTTCATCATGACCATGATGTCAAATTCTTTGATAGGCATCAAGATAAGTTTAATGACTGTAGATTTAAAATATCTAAAATAATCAAGCTATCCTCATGTCACTAGTATCATATGATCTAAGCCCTGTCAGAATAACTTTCTGATCAGCTTGTTAAATGCCTTACCTCTTTCCATTGGGATTCACATCTTGAGATTCACAGCAGCTGCAGAATGATTCTTGATGTATTCCTATGGATGTAGTTCTCTGGTTACTCCTTGTCTGATGAGGGGCTGAGTGCTTGCCTTGTCTCTCAGTTCTAGCGGCATGTCCAGTCCCTACTCAACCCCTGCCTTGGTGGTCCAGCTATGTCCGTTGGCCAGCTGGGTTAAGGTTATATTTAAACTGATTGTCACAGACTTGAATCATGGCTTTTTTTCATTGTACCCATTTTATTTAGCTCCTGGATAGTATTTTTAACTTCATCTGGCTTCCTTTCTGCTCTACTCCTCCTGTGAATTAGTCAGCTCAGGCTGCCATAACAAAATACCAGAGACGTGTGGCTTAAAGATGACAAATTTATTTTCTCACAATTCTGGAAGCTAGAAGTCTAAGTTTAGGCATTGGCAGGGTTGATTTCTGAAGCTGTCTCATGTATCTTTTGTGAAAAAATTACTCCTTGATGACGTGCAATAAGACTAATGTAAATCCAGGATATAGGAAAGCATAGGACCTGAGAGAGAGGAGCCCCATCCTGGAGACAGTGAAGGATAGTCTTAGATGATGAATAAACAGTAGGCTTGGAGAGCAACTGGAGCAAAATGCAAGACTGGGAGTGCTACAGGGAATTATTTTAAGAAAAAAGTAGATTCATGAACCTGGCAGTCTACAGTCCATGGAGTCGTCAAAAGTCAGACATAACTGAGCAAGCACTCATGAGAGCAAAAAATAAAAATCATGATGATGATGATGGAAAATCTTGGTGATAAGCTGCAGTCAGTTTCCAAATGCAAAAAGAAAAAGGCTTTTAGGAACCCCAGGAAAATACCAAATATGTACAAGAGGATGATGCTCGTACAAAGCAACAACAATGTAGCGTGCATCAGCATAGTCAAGGGGTGCCACCTGAGAACTTTTAATAAGTTCCAGGCCCACCTCAGACTTGCTGAATCAGAAACTATTGGCAGGCGGGGAGTGGAAAACCTCCCAGGGGTTTCTGAAGTTCACCACATTTAGAGGACTGCTGCTTTAAACCAGGCTGGCTGTAGCTTGTTTTGAATGACAATTTTGTTTTCTGGTTTTTTTGTTTTTTATTTTTTGGACACAGCCATCTGTGTTTTATCATGTATTGATAAAATAAATGGTCATTCAAGTCTTTCCATTACATTTTATGGAAAAACCCGAATGAAATTTTTGGCCCACCCGATAGTTTCTACAACACCTTCTATGCTGCAACAGCAGATGGTAGTAGCTCTGACATAGAACACATGGCTTGCCAAGCCTAAACAGTTGCTGTTTGGCTCTTTACAAAAAAAAATATTTGCTAAACTTTGCTTTCGAGATTGGATGGGCAACACATTTTTTTGGAGACTTCGTTTGACCTTGGTTTTTGGTATATACTTACCAGATTGATTAGTTCAGGAATTCTACATCTTTCTCTCTGCATCCAACTGCCCCGCTCATGTTTGCACTAACAGCCATTAAAATCCCTCTGATACTGTGAAAGCTGCTTCTGAGTTTTCAGTCAACATCTAGAGTAAACACAGACTCAGGACTAAGAAACAGAACTGTAAGTGTGAAAACGTTGTAAATGTGGGAGGGAAGTGCAGGGGAAAATATTTCCACATCTCAGATGAAAGGCAGACCAGAGAGATTGTCCAACTGATGCCATCAGACAAATAAATTCATATAACTTGCTTATTTAACTTATATGCAGAGTACATCATGAGAAACGCTGGGATGGAAGAAGCACAAGCTGGAATCCAGATTGCCAGGAGAAATATCAATAACCTCAGATATGCAGATGACACCACCCTTATGGCAGAAAGTGAAGAGGAGCTAAAAAGTCTCTTGAAAGTGAAAGAGGAGAGTGAAAAAGTTGGCTTAAAGCTCAACATTCAGAAAACTAAGATAATGGCATCTGGTCCCATCACTTCATGGGAAATAGATGGGGAAACAGTGGAAACAGTGTCAGACTTTTGGTGAGGGGGTGCTCCAAAATCACTGCAGATGGTGACTGCAGCCATGAAATTAAAAGACGCTTACTCCTTGAAAGGAAAGTTATGACCAACCTAGAGAGCATATTGAAAAGCAGAGACATTACTTTGCCAACAAAGGTCCATCTAGTCAAGGCTATGGTTTTTCCAGTGGTCATGTATGGATGTGAGAGTTGGACTGTAAAGAAAGCTGAGTGCCAAAGAATTGATGCTTTTGAACTGTATTGTTGGAGAAGACTCTTGAGAGTCCCTTGGACTGCAAAGAGATCCAACCAGTCCATTCTGAAGGAGGTCAGCCCTGGGATTTCTTTGGAGGGAATGATGCTGAAGCTGAAACTCCAGTACTTTGGCCACCTCATGTGAAGAGTTGACTCATTGAAAAAGACTCTCAAGCTGGGAGGGATTGGGGGCAGGAGGAGAAGGGGACAACAGAGGATGAGCTGGCTGGATGGCATCACTGATTCGATGGACGTGAGTCTGAGTGAACTCTGGGAGTTGGTGATGGACAGGGAGGCCTGGTGTGCTGCAATTCATAGGGTTGCAAAGAGTCAGACATGAGTGAGTGACTGAACTGAACTGAACTTACAAAGTTATAAAGGTAACCAGTGGGAGAACTGAAAACCATGCCACTACTATGAAGAACTGGAAGAAAGTGGAGGGAGAGACTAGATGAGGAGTCACAGAAAGTGTTTAAATCAAGAAATGTAGGCTCACCAGATCCTGTAGTGCAATAAAATAAGAAAATGCCTTTCAGTAGAAGTTGGATGTAGGGCTAACTTTTATTTTCACTTCATTCCTTTCTGTTGTGTTTAATTTTTGCATGTAAATGCACATTTTACTTCAGCAATTTTATGCTTCAGCAACTGAAATGTATATATTTCACAAAGTTGAGGAAAGAGTGCCCGGGAGAATGTGGCCCATGGCATCAGGGGAACCTTGATCCTCCCTGTCTCCTCACCCTCCTCATGTGCCCCATTGGGTGCCCTTCCTCCTACAGGCCTTCCACCCCTTGTCCTCTGCCCAGTGTAGTTTATTCCTGACCCCAGGACTCAGTTGGCACCATGATCTGTGTGTGGACACCCTGCTGCCCTGTATCTCATCCACCCTAGGCCTGGCACAGTCTACACACCTTCCTACACTGTCCTTGTAGCTACAGCTCCCATGGAGACCACACTCTCCCCTAAAGGTTCCTTCTTAATTTTCCCATCAACTCCTGTTCTCAGTTCCACTGGAGTAATAAAACAAAATAAAACCATCCATGCCTACTCCAAAGCCTTAACCACAGCCTGCATAGCTACCTACTGACTTGTCAGGGCCTCTGTTCCTGCCAGGCAATTTCCATTACCCAGCACATTACAAGTTTGTCCCACAGCAGAGCCCTGTGTCCAGGGTTATGGTCTCTGGCTGGCTCAGGCCCATCCTTCCCAGCATCATGTAAATATCATTTCCCTGAAGCACCCTGTCTGGATACCTCACCTCCACCCCAGTCCAGGAAAATAACCTGTAATCTATTGTACTATAACACACATTTCTCTTTTCTGATGCTTATCACAGGTATAGCTATTAATGACCTAAGTGATTATGTACTGAGTGTTCTCTAATGTTAGTGAAACTGAAGACTAGGATGTGAGTCTTGCTCTAAGCCCCTGTACCTGCCACGCTTGTCCAATGCCTGCTCTCAATTGAGTGCTCAGTCAAAACCTGTTACAGGATTGAGTGAAACCCAGTGGCAGGTCTCCACAAAGGGCCTGCCTTTCTCCTCTGCTGCAGGCTCAGTACCTACACAGAAGCTCAGGGAGAGAGGTCATCGGAGTGTTTGAGGGAAGAGGATCTTTGAAAGTCAAGGTGACAGCTTTTGGGGATGGCTGATAACTATGGCAGAGGAAAGGGGGGACTACAGGTAGGCCTAACAAGGCTAGGTCTCTCTGTCTCGTAGTGACATTAGCAGATGTCGCTTGGCACACCCTCCACAAGGGCTATGGAAACTGCAATATCCAGGGACGTGCCAGAGGAGCTGTTTTGTAATTTAGTGAAAATTATCTCTGAGCTCCAATTCTGAGCTGAGAAACAATTTAACAAATATCAATGAGGACCAATGTTCCAGTGCTTCAGTGACAAGTTAGATGGATTCCTGGAGTTTGAACAGAAGAAGCTGCTGGGATGGGCCACACTGGCCCCCTGCTGAGCAGTGTGGATGTTGAGTTGTCCTAGTAAACAACATTGTAGCCTCATTTTAGAGTTCTCCTGGGGTAAAATTATGAAGGGAATGAGCTGGGAGGCTGCATAAACTTTCACTATGCAAACTGCGTACTGCAAACAGATCTTCCAGCTTTATGCAGCATTGGTTACTGTTCTCCTGCAGAACTTTCTGCAAACAGAGAGTTCAAACAAGGTTGCTGAAATGCCTTGGAAAGACCAGTATGAAGCAGGAAAATTGATTTGAGGATCATATGCAGAGAGAGGCGAAGTTTAAGAAAAGAAAGAAGAAAGGTTTTCAGAAAGAAAGGAAAGACAGAACCTTGAAAGTTCCACCTGTGACCCTGGAGAACAGCAACTCAGCATATACCCCAGATTGCTGAGCAAGAACCTTGGAGCAAGGGGAAAAAAAAGCTTTTCTGAAATTACAGCAACAGCGAGGTTGAGGGTCCACATTTCCTTAGACAGAAGAGCAAGCGCCACTCTCCCTCATTCTGAAATGTAATGATTGATGATCTCAAATAGTACTTAGCTCATCTTTTGAGCCTCATGATTTTACTGAAACAAATTGCAAAGCTAAAGAAAAAAAAAAAAAACAATTTTATTCAGACTTTACAAACTTCCAAATCTTGTACTCAATTCAGAAAAGATAGGAACAAGAAGGTGAGCAAGTTTCTAAATCTGTTCAGTCAAACTCATTGCAAATTAATCAACTTCGAAATGGGAAAATGATAGAGATTCTCCCATATGAGTCATGGATACAAGTTTTAAATGTGATTTTTTAAAATCTGTAGAGAATTTCAAATGTTCTTTCTCACTTATGTCAGCCACAGGTCTTTCAGCACCAACTAGCCAAAAGCCTCTTGATTTTATAAGTCTGGTCTCACATTTGGGGCAGATATTGTGTCTTCAATGATTGCTATTTAATAAAAAGTTTGCTGTTCCCAAGGTGACAAGTAAACTAAGGGTCTTATGAAATTTTTAAAAAATGCCATTTGGAGGATATTTTGATTGTCAAATACATAGTAATTAGAGAAGGCCCTGACTGAAAAAAAAAAAGCAAGCATGATCCCGTGGTGACTAAAGCTAAGCTCATTTGGAGATGGAGGCACTTCGTCCAAGTTAGCCCTTAAGCATAAACAATCCTTTAAAGCAATCGAAGTAAACAAAATTAAATATTTTAGGTTGTTTTCTCCAACAGATGATACTGTTTGGGTAAAATAAAGAGACAGATCAACTGAGTGAAACAACAGCCACTTCACCCTCACTGTGAAATACATTTCCTTTCTGATGCTTCGCCCTTTCAGCAATTCTGAGAGCCTCCACTAAACCAGATAGAAGTTTTAGGGATACAGGACTTGGTTTGAAGTTAAGCTTTGCAGTCTGAAGTGGCAGTGGGGAGTGCCCTCTGGTGGCAGCCATATATGGTTCTGAGGTTGAATGAATCAGGGAAATTGATCAAAGGAGTCTAGAAACTTCCTACTGCCACCTCATCTTTTCAAGACAAAAGAGATATCACAATAGCACTAATATTTGGATCTGACACTCAGCAGGTGGTGCCACTGTTTACTTATTAAAGGATTGAGTTCCCTGGGACCTTCTGGTCTACCTGGCTTTTCTCAAGACCCCATCTGACAAGATCCCACCCCAATGGTCCAGGCCCCTGGGGACCTGGTTGGTGCCCATTTTGTTTAGTTGCTGTGATTGGTTCATGTTTCACATGTTCAAGTACTTGGGGAGCTAGTTTTTTGGAGAACTGGTGTTTAGACAGACTGAAGAGGAGGAAGTAAAGAAGGGAAGGCAGAAGCATTAACATATAAAAATGGATGGGATAGAAAAGTATAAGGTGTTGTGCATTCCCCAGGTTAAGTCATTTAAGATCTGGACTCAGTCTTTGGTGTCAGCCGGTGCTTGCAGCCAAGGATGCTTTCCAGAAAATATCCATCTATCCTACTTGCCTATGTTATAGCTCACATTAACGCCAGGTAGACTTATTTCTTTTTTAATTGAAGTACAATTTTGTGTTCATTTTTTATGTACAGGAAATAGATTCATATATATATATGTGAATATATATATATTCTTGTTCTTTTCCATTATGATTTATTATAAGATATTGACTATAATTCCCAATGTTATACAGTAGGTCCTTGTTTTTTTAATCTGTTTTATATATAATAGTTTGTATCTGTTAATCCTAAACTTCTAAATTATCCCTCCCCCAATCTCTTTTTCTTTTGGTAACCATACGTTTGTTTTCTATGTCTGTGAGTCTGTTTCTGTCTCATAAATAAGTTCATTTGTGTCATATTTTAGATTCTACATATAAGTGATGCCCTGTAATATTTGTCTTTCTCTGACTTACTTCACTTCGTACAATAATCCCTAGGTCCATCCATGTTGCTGCAAATGGCATTATTTCATTTTTAATGGCTGAGTAATAGTCCATTGTGTGTATGCACCTCATCTTCTTTACCCATTCCTCAGTTGATGGGCATTTAGCTTCCCTCTATGTCTTGACTATTGTAAATAATGCTGCCATGAACATAGAGGTGCATGTATCTTTTCAAATTAGTTTTGTCCAGATACACACCCAGGAGTTGTATTGTTAGATCATATGGTACCTCTGTTTTTTGCTTTTTAATGAACCTCCATACTGTTTTCCATAGTAACAGCTGTACCAATTTACATTTGTGGCTGGATATATATATATATATATATATATATATATAACTCTAAGTTACTTGTCACACAGCAGGTTCTCAAAAAAACAGTCTGTAGGATCGTTTATGAGCTTACTTCAAGGTAGCTCTCCAAGGAGAATCTGCCTGCACAGCACCAGACAGTGTAAGTGTAGAAAGAGCCTGAAAACACTTGAACGTGCAGGAAAGATGTTCTCCACTGAGCTGTGCTGGATAAACCTGTCAATGTCTGTGTCCACAGGCCTCAGGCTCCCACAGTGGTAGCAAGCTGCTAGGAGGGGAAGAGGGAAGGAAAAGAGGAATAACAAGAAAGAGCAACGACAGAAAAAGAAAACAGATTCTAGGCAGAGGGACCTTGGGCATGCCCTTCTGGAACAAGAATGCAAACAATGAGAGAAGGGAAGGAAGGGGCTTGGTGTAAAAATGCAGGTAGGGTGGGGAAGTGATAGGACTGGACACCATGATCTTAGTTTTTTAACGTTGAGCTTTATGCAAGCTTTTTCACTCTCCTCTTTCACTTTCTTCAAGAGGCACTTTAGTTCCTCTTCACTTTCTGCCATAACAGTGGTGTAATCTGCATATCTGAGGTTATTGATATTTCTCCTGGCAATCTTGATTCCAGCTTGTGCTTCATTCGGCCCAGCATTTCTCATGATGTACTCTGCATAGAAGTTAAATAAACAGGCTAACAATATATAGCCTTGATGTACTCCTTTCCCAACTGGAAACCAGTTCGTTGTTCCATGTCCAGTTCTAACTCTTGCTTCTTGACCTCCATACAGAATTCTCAGGAGGCAAGTAAGGTGGTCTGGTGTTCCCATCTCTTGAAGAATTTTCCACAGTTCTCTGTGAGCCACACAATCAAAGGCGTTAGCCTAGTCAATGAAGCAGAATTAGATGTTTTTCTGGAATTCTCTTGCTTTTTCGGAGATCCAGCGGATGTTGGCAATTTGATCTCTGGTTCCTCTGCCTTTTCTAAATCCAGCTTGAACATCTGGAATTTCTCAACTCACATACTGTTGAAACCTAGTTTAGAGAATTTTGAACATTACTTTGCTAGTGTGTGAGCTGAGAACAACTGTACGGTAGTGTGAACAGTTTTTGGCATTGACTTTGTGTGCGATTGGAATGAAAACTGACCTTTTCCAGTCCTGTGGCCACTGCTGAGTTTTCCAAATTTGCTGATATATTGAGTGCAGCATTTTCACAGCGTCATCTTTTAGGATTTGAAATAGGTGAGGTGAAGTTGCTCAGTCGTGTCCAACTCTTTGCGACCCCGTGGACTGTAACCTACTAGGCTTCTCTGTCCATGGGATTCTCCAGGCAAGAATACTGGAGTGGACTGCTATTTCCTTCTCCAGGGGATCTTCCCAACCCAGGGATCGAACCCAGGTCTCCCTGGGATTTGAAATAGCTCACCTGGAATTCCATCACCTCCATTAGCTTTTTTCATAGTGAAGCTTCCTAGGGCCCACTTGACTTAACACTCCAGGATGTCTGGCTCTAGATGAACGATCACACCATGGTGGTTATCTGGGTCAAAAGATCTTTTTTGTATAGTTCTGTGTATTCTTGTCACCTCTTATTAATATCTTCTTCTTCTGTTAGGTCCACACTGTTTCTGTCCTTAGTTGTGCCCATCTTTGCATGAAATGCTCCCTTGGTAGCTCTAATTTTCTTGAAGAGATTTCGTTTCTTGAATAGATCCCTTTCTATTGTTTTCCTCTATTTCTTTGCATTGATCACTTAGGAAGACTTTCTTATCTCTCCTCGCTATTCTTCAGAACTCTGCATTCAGTGGGGTGTATCTTTCCTTTTCTCCTTTGCCTTTCACTTCTCTTCTTTTCTCAGCTAGTGGTAAGGCCTCCCCAGACAACAATTTTTCCTTTTTGCATTTCTTCTTCTTGGGGATGGTTTTGAACACTGCTTCTTGTACAATGTTACTAACCTCTGTCCATAGTTCATCAGGCACTCTGTCTACCAGATCTAATCCCTTGAATCTATTTGTCACTTCCACTGTATAATCATAAAGGATTTTATTTAGGTCATACCTGAGTGGTCTAGTGGTTTTCCCTACTTTCTTCCATTTAAGTTTGAATTTGGCAATAAGGAGTTCATGATCTGAGCCACAGTCAGCTCCTGGTCTTGTTTTTGTTGACTATATAGAGCTTCTCCATCTTTGGCTGCAAAGAATATAATCAATTTGATTTTGGTATTGACCATCTGGTCATGACCATGTGTAGAGTTGTCTCTTGTGTTGTTGGAAGAGAGTGTTTGCTATGACCAGTGTGTTCTCTTAGCAAAACTCTGTTAACCTTTGCCCTGCTTCACTGTGTACTCCAAAGCCAAACCTGCTTGTTACTCTGGGTATCTCTTGACTTCCTACTTTTGAATTCCTACTTTTGAAAAGATTAAAAAGACATCTTTTTTTGATGTGAATTATAGAAGATATTGTAGGTCTTCATAAAACCATTCAACTTCAGCTTCTTTGGCATTAGTGGTTGGGGGATAGACTTCGATTACTGTGATGTTGAATGATTTGCCTTGGTAACAAACAGAGATCATTCTATCATTTTTGAGACTGCACCCGAGTACTGCATTTTGGACTCTTTTGATAACTAGGATAGCTATTCCATTTCTTCTAAGGGATTCTTGCCCACAGTAGTAGATGTAATGGTTATCTGAATTAAATTCACCCATTCAGGTCCATTTTAGTTCACTGATTCCTAAAATGACAATGTTCACTCTTGCCATCTCCTGTTTGACCACTTCCAATTTACCTTGATTCATGGACCTAAAATTCCAGGCTCCTATGCAATATTGTTCTTTATAGCATCAGACTTTACTTCTATCACCAGGCACATCCCCAACTGGGCATTGTTTTTCTTTGGCTCAGCCTCTTCATTCTTTCTGGAGCTATTTCTCCACTCTTCTCTAGTAGCATATTGGGCACCTACTGACCTGGGGAGCTTATCTTTCAGTGTCATATATTTTTGCATGTTCATGGGGTTCTCAAGACAAGAATACTGAAGCGGTTTGCCATTCCCTTCTCCAGTGAACCACATTTTGTTAGAACTCGCCATCATGACCCGTCTATCTTGGGTGGCCCTACATGGCATGGCTTATAGTTTGATTGAGTTAGACAAGGCTATGATCCATGTGATCAGTTTGGTTAGTTTTAGATTGTGGTTTTCATTCTGTCTGTCCTCTGATGGATAAGGATAAGAGGTTTATGGAAGCTTCCTGATGGGAGGGATTGGCTGTGAGGGAATCTAGGTCTCTGATGGGTGGGGCCATGCTCAGTAAATCTTTAATCCAATTTTCTCTTGATAGGTGAGACTGTGTTCCCTCCTTGTTTTTTGGCCTGAAGCCAAACTCTGGTAGGGTTAATGGCAGTAATGGAGACTTCCTTCAAAAAGGCTCTGCCCATTAAGGCACTTAAAAGGCCCCCTGGCTGAGGTCCTTCTATGTTGTTTGGAGTGTCAGGCACTTAAAGGGCTCACCCTCCAACTAGGGTCCTACTCTGATGTTTGGCACATCAAGTGTTTAAAGGGCCAGCCCCTCTTTCCTTCAGCTGCTGGTGCTGGCATGAGGGGAGAAAGTGGCTGCAGTGATGCCTCCACCCCCTAAGCATGACACAGCAGCACTGCCCTGCCTCCAAGTCTGCCTGGTTTTCCTCCACAGGCACTTCCCACTACAAACTCCTCTCTCACATCCCCTCAGGCTGTCTGCCAGCAGTCAGCAGCAGACCTTGTCCTCAGATTAGTCCACAATCCTTACACTTCAACTTCCAGCCTGTGCCTTTTAGGGGGCCCATATTCCTGTCTGGGGTACATGCAGCAAGGATTGATAGTCTTTGTGATTCTCATTCCCTTTATTATTTTTTATACATTTTTTATTTTTTTCATCACTTTTTAAAAATTTTATTTAATTAGAGGCTAATTACAATATTGTAGTGATTTTTGCCAAACATCAGCATGAATCAGCAAAGGGTGCACATGTGTTCCCCATCCAGAATCCTCCTCCACCTCCCTCCCCATCCCATGCCCCAGGATCATCATCCTAGTTGTCTCATGCATCAAACCTGGACCGGTGATCTGCTTCACACATGATAATAAACACATTTCAATGCTACCTTCTCAAATCATCCCACCCTCGCCCTTTAGATTGTCACAGATGAGCTGCTTCACTGTCAGCCTCCAATGCTTCTCCTCTGTCCTACACAATTGCCTAGATGTGGGGATTGAACCCCCGCTTCAGTTCCCCCACCTACCAAGGGCAGGTCCAGTCCTACTAACTCCCCTGCTTTTCCCCCTATTTCCTTCATCCTACTGAGTTTTGTCTGGTTCTATATATTCTTTCCTGGTGGGCAGGGACTCCTGCCCACTCTCAGCTGGTGTTCTGCAAGGTCTTCTGTATCTGAAGGTGTATTCCTGATGTATCCATGGAGAGAGGTGTGCTCCACATTCACCTACTCCTCCACCATCTTGTCCTCTGCCATTTCATTTTAATGCTGATTTTTCTGAGGGACAGAAAGGCAGGCATTGAATTTTATTCACTGTTGCAACCTCCATAGCCTAGTTAGCTCTTAAATTAAGTCTAGAAGTTAGGATGAAATTTCTCTGAATTGCAGTCACACACCCAGAAATTTTAGTTACTGGAAAATTATTACTCAAAGCATCAACAATGCAAAAATGTTTCACAACAGGAAAAACACACTCTGTGCAGCAAAATATATTGATGACAATGATGCTAAACAAGCAAAGCAGCAGAAATAAACATTATCAGGCACAACACATGAAAATTGTGGCGAGATCAAGGTAACCTTGACATTCTGAGAACTGTATGCTCTTTTCCTAATTGTAGGAGTTTTCATCATATTCATAGATCATGCACTGCACAATATTTTTAATGTTACCAAACTTTGCAACAGTATTCAAATGTTCAGGCTGGTTTTAGAAAAGGCAGAGGAACCAGAGATCAAATTGCCCACATCCGCTGGATCATTGAAAAAGCAAAAAAGTTCCAGAAACACATCTATATCTGCTTTATTGACTATGCCAGAGCCTTTGACTGTGTGGATCACAATAAACTGTGGAAAATTCTTCAAGAGATGGGAAT
>SJYW01045704.1:0-10957 GCA_006410735.1 Raphicerus campestris | reverse complement strand
GTGGTGGTGGTGGTGGTGGTGGTAGTGGTGGTGTTCATGGTGTTCCTGGGCATGGTGGGGGATGTGTTCAGATTTTGTGTGGGAAAAGGTGGTTGTGGTTACAATGTGATGGGTTGAGGGAGGGGGGATAGATTCAAGGTAGAAAGAAGAGGCAGTAGCCGGGACAAGAGATGACGGTAACTTGGGCTAAGTTGGCGACAGTAATGGGAAGAGAGATTAGAGGCAAAATCAGCAGAACTTGGTATGTGTGCCCTCATCACCTTCAAGCTTCCTTGAGGGTAAATTTGACAGGAGCCTGAAGGTAGCATGCCCACTGGTGCATGAGAGAGCAGGTCACAGCTAAATTAGATTTATCTGAACAAATAGCTCTGGCGCTGGATCTCAAGGAGCACTTTCCAGCCATCCTGCATCTTCAGCATGAGCAGGCACTGAAAATGAAGTGCTAGCGAAGGAAGCAGGCTCCTGGGTTATTTTTAGCAAGCTCTAGGAAATAGCCAACATTCTAATTTGAATCCTTCTCATTAAAATCCAGAGCCTCACCCTACACAGTTCTTGTTGCTAATGTCTGCAAACTTCTCTTTTTTCCAGATAATTGACAATAGGCCCCCATGGAGGTCTTCTCAGCATTTCTGCAAAAATTTAGGAAACATTAGGTTTGACACCATCATCATGTTTGCCAAGACAGCAAAAATCCCAGCCTGCAAAACTTGAAGTGTGATGAAGCGGAAGTACAGGGACAGCACAGAATGACTGATCATCTCAGGATGTTTCCAGTGTTGGCATTTTCCCTTGATTTTGGAGCAGGAGCAGGAAGCAATGGTGGCTTTGGGGACATGCTGAGGTGACGTAGGGAGGGTTTACTCCTCTTCCTTTTCAGCTTTTCCTCTCTTCCCTCAAGCAATTCCTGGATTTTAAGTTATTTTTTTCCTCCCAGATCTGTTTTTTATTAATTGATTTTTTTAAATTGGAGTATAATTGCTTTACAATATTGTGTTGTTTCTGCCATACATTATCCCCTCTTCCCATCTCAATAACTTATTCTATGTAATTTCAACATGCACACGTGCATGTCACTTCAGTCACGTCCATCTCTTTGTGATCCTATGGACTGTAACCCATCAGACTCCTCTGTCCATGGGGATTCTCCAGGCAAGAATACTGGAGTGGGTGGCCATGCCCTTCTCCAGGGGATTTGCCTGAACTAGACATCAAATCTGCATCTCTCATGTCTCTTGAATTGACAGGCAGGAACTTTACCACTAGTGCCACCTGCGAAGCCCATATTGAATTTTAAAACTGCTTTTTACTGTTGTTAAATAAAGCTATTAAAATAACTTTAAGCTATTTTCAGTTCAGTTCAGTCACTCAGTCTGGTCCAACTCTTTGTGACCCCATGGACTGCAGCACACCAGGCCTCCCTGTCCATCACCAACTCCCGGAGTTCACTCAAACACATATTCCTTGAGTCAGTGATGCCATCCAACCATCTTATCCTCTGTCATCCCCTTCTCCTCCTACCTTCAATCTTCCCAGCATCAGAGTCTTTTCAAATGAGTCAGCTCTTCGCATCAGGTGGCCAAAGTATTGGAGTTTCAGCTTCAGCATCAGTCCTTCCAATGAATATTCAGGATTGATTTCCTTTAGGATGGACTGGTTGGATCTCCTTACAGTCCAAGGGACTCTCAAGAATCTTCTTCAACACCCAGTTCAAAAGCATCAATATTTTGGTGCTCAGCTTTCTTTATAGTCCAACTCTCACATCTATACATGATTACTGGAAAAACCATAGCTTTGCCTAGATGGACATTNCCTCCAGACTCTTAGGTCATTCTTTCCCCTTGATCTATTTCTTTCCCCATCCACAGATAGAAAGTGAATGAGAAGCAGAAGAGCTACTTGGACTTCCCATGGGTCAGTGGGACCCTGCCCTTTCTCAGTTGTTCACGTAACTGGGAAAAATTTCCCACATGAACCATCTCAAAACTCAGCTCTTTGCCCTTTGGAAATCTCAACTTACGTTTTCTAACAAGTGTACTGATTGATGTCTTGTCTTCTGTATTTTTTGCAGCTGTAGTTTTTGCAAGGGGCACAGAATTCCTAAAACTCAGCCCACATCAGAAATGGGAAAACATGTATATAAATAGAACCTAACAAGATATTTAAATTTTTCCATTTTCTTCCCCCTTCTATGAGAGCCAAAAGAGGTCTGAGGCTGAAACTGTCCTCTCTTCTGTAAAATGAGCCCATTTATCTTACGGACTTGTATGGCAGTACCATAACAGGTCTTTAAACAAAAACATCCAGTGATTTCCTTAAACTTGATGGGACTGTTGATTGTGAAACATGAGGCTGAAGGAAAAGTTATGGGATAGTCATAGAAGCCAACTTTGAACTGGAAGCCTTTCCCATGACCTGTGCCCCCAAAATAGTAGCTCCCTGCCGGTGACCATCTGCAGCCCTGATCTGACCCTGCCCCAAACTTCTGGCATGTGGAAGCTGGCCCAGCTGTCACAGAACAGGCAGATACATTTCCCAGTGTTTACAGACTTCTCTTGGCCTTGTGCATATTCTCGCAGTAGTCGCTGTTTAAAAACACCCAATAAAACCCAAGAATGTGCCAATAATAACTCCCTCATCACAGGCTGGGCTGAATTTGCAGTGCACCAGATGCTGAATGCTGCTCCTCTAGGAAAGGCCGAGCAGGGGGCTAGTGGTGGTCTCACCCTGGCTCCCAGGTCCATCTCACTCTAAACCACTGACCTGGTCCACTTCAGGTCAGGGGGATGAGGGCATGGGCAGAGTGGGTGAGGAAGGAAGTCTCACCTTGTATACCAGCTTTGCTTACCCTCCTTTGCCCTGCAGGCCCTGTTGCTCATTTCACCATCCCCGTCTCCCCACCTCTCACCCCCTACCATGGAAACAGATGCTTTAAAATCTTCATGTGAGTCACCTCTCCCAACCCTGTAAATTCTCCCTTTCTGCCCTTCTTCCCTAAATCTCCTCTACAAATGAGTGCCCAAGACTTGGTCTGCAGTGAGATGTTAAAAACATGTATTTTTTACTTATGGAGGAAAATGATATGTGAGCTCTACCACTTGAACTGAGAAATTGAGAGAGGCAATGTAAACCACATTTAGAGCCCTTCCTTTAGAAGACCTAGGCTGAAGTCAGCACTTCTGGAAATTCAGGGACCACGTCCTTCCTCATGTATTGTATACAGGAGGTTTCCTGTCAAAAGGACTAAGGTGAGGACAACAAGAGATAGGAAACCAGGGAGTTCATGGGGGTGGGAGTGAGGTAAAGGTATAGTTAGATGGGGGTGACCCTTTTATTTCTCTTGGGAAGGACCTCTGCAAGAGAGGAAGGCTTGGACCTGCCAGGGTGAACATTTCTTTCAACAAGTATTGATTGTGCCATACTGTGCCAGACAAGGTATTGGATGTGGAAGATACAAGGATGGGCAAAGAGTTGTAGTTCCTGCCTTCACAGAGCTACTATTGGGAGGGGTTATGCTAGTAATCAATTAATCATTAAATAAACGTGCACATGAGGCAGTGGTAAGTGCTGCTAAGGAGAGGTCTGTTGGGCTAGGAGAGGCAATTTCAGAGAGGATTTGGCCTCTTCTGAGGAGTCAGAGAAAGCTTTCCTAAGAAAGTGCTGACCTGATTGAGAGCTGAATGATGAATAAGAATAAGGCAGCTAAAGAAGGAAGGACAGAGCTGCAGCTGGGGCCCCAATAGGGGCCTGACAGGCAGAAGGCACCAGAGTAAGGACAGTGGATTGGAGTTAGCAGAGCAGACGGGGTCAGGCTGAGGCTCGAGAGGTTCTCGGGCACCGGTTAGGGAGCATCTCTCTTGTAAACCATGTTGAAGATCCCTGTCTTTATCATATAAGCAATGAAAAGCCATTGAACAATTTTTATTGGTGGTGGTGGTGGTGGTGGTGGTAGTGGTGGTGTTCATGGTGTTCCTGGGCATGGTGGGGGATGTGTTCAGATTTTGTGTGGGAAAAGGTGGTTGTGGTTACAATGTGATGGGTTGAGGGAGGGGGGATAGATTCAAGGTAGAAAGAAGAGGCAGTAGCCGGGACAAGAGATGACGGTAACTTGGGCTAAGTTGGCGACAGTAATGGGAAGAGAGATTAGAGGCAAAATCAGCAGAACTTGGTATGTGTGCCCTCATCACCTTCAAGCTTCCTTGAGGGTAAATTTGACAGGAGCCTGAAGGTAGCATGCCCACTGGTGCATGAGAGAGCAGGTCACAGCTAAATTAGATTTATCTGAACAAATAGCTCTGGCGCTGGATCTCAAGGAGCACTTTCCAGCCATCCTGCATCTTCAGCATGAGCAGGCACTGAAAATGAAGTGCTAGCGAAGGAAGCAGGCTCCTGGGTTATTTTTAGCAAGCTCTAGGAAATAGCCAACATTCTAATTTGAATCCTTCTCATTAAAATCCAGAGCCTCACCCTACACAGTTCTTGTTGCTAATGTCTGCAAACTTCTCTTTTTTCCAGATAATTGACAATAGGCCCCCATGGAGGTCTTCTCAGCATTTCTGCAAAAATTTAGGAAACATTAGGTTTGACACCATCATCATGTTTGCCAAGACAGCAAAAATCCCAGCCTGCAAAACTTGAAGTGTGATGAAGCGGAAGTACAGGGACAGCACAGAATGACTGATCATCTCAGGATGTTTCCAGTGTTGGCATTTTCCCTTGATTTTGGAGCAGGAGCAGGAAGCAATGGTGGCTTTGGGGACATGCTGAGGTGACGTAGGGAGGGTTTACTCCTCTTCCTTTTCAGCTTTTCCTCTCTTCCCTCAAGCAATTCCTGGATTTTAAGTTATTTTTTTCCTCCCAGATCTGTTTTTTATTAATTGATTTTTTTTAATTGGAGTATAATTGCTTTACAATATTGTGTTGTTTCTGCCATACATTATCCCCTCTTCCCATCTCAATAACTTATTCTATGTAATTTCAACATGCACACGTGCATGTCACTTCAGTCACGTCCATCTCTTTGTGATCCTATGGACTGTAACCCATCAGACTCCTCTGTCCATGGGGATTCTCCAGGCAAGAATACTGGAGTGGGTGGCCATGCCCTTCTCCAGGGGATTTGCCTGAACTAGACATCAAATCTGCATCTCTCATGTCTCTTGAATTGACAGGCAGGAACTTTACCACTAGTGCCACCTGCGAAGCCCATATTGAATTTTAAAACTGCTTTTTACTGTTGTTAAATAAAGCTATTAAAATAACTTTAAGCTATTTTCAGTTCAGTTCAGTCACTCAGTCTGGTCCAACTCTTTGTGACCCCATGGACTGCAGCACACCAGGCCTCCCTGTCCATCACCAACTCCCGGAGTTCACTCAAACACATATTCCTTGAGTCAGTGATGCCATCCAACCATCTTATCCTCTGTCATCCCCTTCTCCTCCTACCTTCAATCTTCCCAGCATCAGAGTCTTTTCAAATGAGTCAGCTCTTCGCATCAGGTGGCCAAAGTATTGGAGTTTCAGCTTCAGCATCAGTCCTTCCAATGAATATTCAGGATTGATTTCCTTTAGGATGGACTGGTTGGATCTCCTTACAGTCCAAGGGACTCTCAAGAATCTTCTTCAACACCCAGTTCAAAAGCATCAATATTTTGGTGCTCAGCTTTCTTTATAGTCCAACTCTCACATCTATACATGATTACTGGAAAAACCATAGCTTTGCCTAGATGGACATTTGTTGGAAAAGTAATGTCTCTGCTTTTTAGTAAACTGTCTAGTTTGGTCATAAGTTTTCTTCCAAGGAGCAAGTGTCTTAATTTCATGGCTGCAGTCACCATCTGCAGTGTTTTTGGAGCCCCCCCCCAAATAAAGTCTATCACTGTTTCCATTGTTTCCCCACCTATTTGCCAAGAAGTGATGGGACCAGATGCCATGATCTTCATTTTCTGAATGTTGAAGCCAACTTTTTCACTCTCCTCTTTCACTTTCATCAAGAAGCTCTTTAGTTCTTCTTCCCTTTCTGCCATAAGGGTGGTGTCATCTGCATATCTGAGGTTATTGATATTTCTCCCAGCAATCTTGATTCCAGCCTGTGCTTCTTCTAGCCTAGCATTTCTCATGATGTAGTCTGCATATACGTTAAATAAGCAGGGTGACAACATATAGCCTTGACGTACTCCTTTTCCTATTTGGAACCAGTCTGTTGTTCCATGTCCATTTCTAACTGTTGCTTCCTGACCTGCATACAGATTTCTCAAGAGGCAGGTTAAGTGGTCTGGTATTCCCATCTCTTTCAGAATTTTCCACAGTTTCTTGTGATCCACACAGTCAAAGGCTTTGGCATAGTCAATAAAGCAGAAGTAGATGTTTTTCTGGAACTCTCTTGCTTTTTCGATCCAACAGATGTTGGCAATTTTATCTCTGGTTCCACTGCCTTTTCTAAATCCAATTTGAACATCCAGAAGCTCACAGTTCAAGTACTATTGAAGCCTGGGTTGGATAATTTTGAGCATTACTTTGCTAGTGTGTAAGATGAGTGCAATTATGCAGTAGTTAGAGCATTCTTTGGCATTGTTTTTCTTTGGGATTGGAATGAAAATTGACCTTTTCCAGTCCTGTGGCCACTGCTGAGTTTTCCAAATTTGGTGGCATATTGAATGCAGTGCTTTCACAGCATCATCTTTTAGGATTTGAAATAGCTCAACTGGAATTCCATCACCTCCACTAGCTTTGTTCATAGTGCCCATTTGTTCCTAAGGCCCATTTGTCTTTGCATTCCAGGATGTCTGGCTGTAGGTGAGTGATCATATGATCATGATTTTCTGGGTTGTGAATATCTTTTTTGTATAGTTCTTCTGTGTATTCTTGACACCTTTTCTTAATATCTTCTGCTTCTGTTAGGTCCATACCATTTCTGTCCTTCACTGTGCCCATCTTTTCATGACAAGTTCCCTTGGTACCTCTAATAAGTTATTTTAGAACATTTTATTTAAGTTTATTTTAGAATAGTTGGCACCTGATTCTTATGTTTACCTTCCAGGCCCTCCAAGGGCTTGACCTGTGTTCTTTAGCTTCTTTGGGTCTTAATTCCTTTGCTGGAGATGTGAAGAGGTGCTGCTCCAGGTTGACATTGCTCCACCTTCAGTCATTCAAGCATCATCCTCATCACATTTGCATGCTGACTTTTCTCTTACATTATTACTTCATTAACATTTTTCCTCTTAATTGACATTTTTCATTTATGTCAATATGTTTAAAAAAGCGTCTTGGCTATAATGTGTTGTGAAACTGTAGGACTGATCTGATAATGGTTTTTTAAAAACACACATAAATAAGCATATAATTAAAATAAAAATATTTATCTATTTCAAACAACATTTCACCATGATGATATTTAGACACCACTCTGGGAAATTCTGAGTAAGCTGACTTCTAAGCTCTCTTGCAGTACTAACATATTCTTGTTCACATCTGGCCTTACTTACCCAGCCTTATTTCCCATGGCTTCCTGAAAGAAAACATCAAGTTTGGCCAAATCAGTGTCCTTGGTACTTCTTGTAGACAGTGTGAGCATGCTGTTTCCTTCATCTAGAATCAATAATTTACTAAGGAAAGAAAAATGGCCTAAGAAGGAAAAACAAGTTAAGAAAGGTCATGATTGCATGGACAAGCTACCCTTGACCAGTTGATCAAGAAAATCCTTTTGGGTTGGCTGTTGTTAGATGAAGGTCAAGTATAAAGAATTGAAGGATTCATCATCTGTGGGTTATTTTTCCTTTTAAAAATAGGGTTACCATTTACTGGGCAAATTCACTGGACAAATTTTTGAATGTCCCCCAGGGTTCTTCAGCTTCATGTTGGCATTTTCCAACCCTTCTCTAATGGAGAAGAGAAAATCGTATTTGACTATTAGTGTGAGTAATCATTATTTGCTAGAGAAATTAATTAGTTCACTTATTTACAATGCATGGTGTTTTATTTCATGCATTCACTGGATATACAAAGATCATTTAGATATTTATCTACCCCCAGGAGCTCTAGTTTAGGAGGAGACTGAAAGTACATAGGGGAACTTGATAATGCCTGTTCAGGCCCCAAAGCAGAAATGTGTCCAGGGGACAGTGTAGCCATAGGAGACAGTGTCAGCTTTATGGAGGCAAAACTTCCTAGGGGTTGTAAAATGATTTATAAGTTGGGTCTTGACTTATTAGCCACTCTTGGTTAGGTGAATGGGTATTGTAGGACAGAATGCCCTCCCAGAGAAAATAAACACTGTTATAAGCTTATCTGGCATAGTCAGTAAAGCTGAAACGTGAATGCAATTTAATGGGGGTGGAACGTATATTAACCTGCGTGTGTGTGTGTGTGTGTGTGTGTGTGTGTGTGTGTGTGTGATTATGTGTGTGTCTGAGTGACAGAGAGAGAGAGAGAAGTTGAATTATAGTCTCTATTCAAGAAGGAACTATTGAAGATTTTTAAGCAAGAGGGTGATGCATTCAGAGCTATATACGGAAAGCTCACTCAGGCAGCTGGGTAGTAAATAATTGGGTTGGGAATTGTTTCCAAAGTACAGGCAAAGAGACCGGTTAAAACGCTATACAGTGTAAAATGCACAGCTAATGGGAAATTGGCAGAGGACACAGGGAGCTCATCCTGGTGCTCTGTGACAACCTAGAGGGATGGGATAGGGTGGCAAGTGGAAGAGAGGTTCAGGAGGGAGGAAACATGTGTATACCTATGGCTAATTCATGCTGATGTATATACACAACAGTGTAAAGCAATTATCCTCCAATTAAAAATAAATTAATTTTAAAAACCTCTATTACCAGGTTCCAGGTAAGAGAGGATGACAGCAGTAACAGTGTGTAAAGAGGGAGGGAAGTGATGATGAGAGATCGGGTGATATATATGAAGAGGCCAAAATTTCCAGCTTGGGCGATTGGGTTGTGGTACCACTCACACCCAGGAGGAAAGATGGAATTCGTGGAAACATGAATTTCCTTTCTTTAAACTTTTAATTTTATACTGGAGTGTTTGCATATGTGTGTGCTAAATCACTTCAGTTGCGTCTGACTCTTTGCCACCCTAAGGACTGTAGCCCACCAGGCGCCTCTGTCCATGGAGTTCTCCAGGCAAGAATACTGGAGTGGGTTGCCATGTGTTGCTCCAGGGGATCATCCCGACTCAGGGATCGAACCCACATCTCCTGTGGCTCCTGCATTGCCTGTGGATTCTTCACCGTTGAGCCACCAGGGAGGCCCATGCTGGAATATAGCCAATATTTTAATTGTTTCAGGTAGAAAGCAGAGGGACTTAGGCATATATACGCATGTATCCATTCTCCCCCAAACTTCCCTCCCATCCAGGCTGTCACAGTAACTGTGCTCTCTATTAGGACCTTGTTGGTTTTCCGCTTTGAATATGTTAATAGCAGTGTGTACCTGTCGATCTGAAAGTCTGTTCTCTAAGCAAACATGAATTTCTTTTGGAATTATATTCCCTGGGGCTTTCAGGAACCAAGTGACAGAGTATGGACTAATTACACCTAAGGTTTTTTTCTTTTCCCCTTTCCCCATCTCTGTTGGTATGACTGTGTCTGACTTCCCAGTCTCTGTCCATAAAATGCACTACCTGCTCTGGCTTGATCTGAAGTCTCAAAGAAAAGATATCCGAAAGTGCTTTGTAAATGGCTTCACAAATGTAAATATTTATGTCTTCAGGGAAGTGCAAGGTGTAAAAGGCAGAGTCATCAGCACATTTAGCTTATAAATGGGCCCAGTTCGGGGCTGCTTTGCATTGTGATTCAGTATCCAACAGAGATTTCTCTGTGAAATTGTCAATATCACTGCTTGTTCTCCTGACCACGATGGCTTAATTCCTATGAGACTAAAATGTATTACTTTGCCCTGCAACAGTCCAATTCAAGGAACATCACACATTTTTATTTTTCTAAATCTTATTAAATTGCTTTTCCATTCCTACTTGCTAGGGTGGCCTAAACATCTATCTTCAGTCAGAAGAGAGTCGCATTGGATTACATAAAATCCTATTTTTCATTAGTGAAATGAGTAGAGTTCAGGGTATGTAGGTAGACTAAGAAATATTGCATAGGAAGCCCCCATCCCTTTCCTCGCATGAACAGGGTAAACTAGTTGTCATAGGTTTAGCTAAATGCCTGACACCTATTAATTCAGGCCCAGGTCTTTGAGATCCATTGCCCACAGAGCTGAGAAGAAAAGCCTGAAGTACCAATACCTAAGACAGCTCAGCAGCTTTATCATCCAGACCCCCAAACTGAGCATTTATTTTTGGTTGCTTCTGGGTTCACAGTTAGGTGTGAAATAATCATACTTCTTACAAATGAGCAGAGTTGTAATGTCAGTGGGGTGAGGAGGGCCAAGCTGGTGGAGGAAGACCAAAAGTGAATCACTGGAGGTGGACACTGGAGGGTGGAGGGTTGAGTGTACATGATGGAGCTGAGTTTACTAAAGACAGAGAGGAAGGAAATAAAGACTTTATCTGAAAAGAGGCCAGGATGGAGAAAAATAAGAATAAGAAAACATTTTGTGNGGAGGTGGACACTGGAGGGTGGAGGGTTGAGTGTACATGATGGAGCTGAGTTTACTAAAGACAGAGAGGAAGGAAATAAAGACTTTATCTGAAAAGAGGCCAGGATGGAGAAAAATAAGAATAAGAAAACATTTTGTGTTCACTGAAAATTTTTCTTATAATTCTTGCAAATTGTGAAACTCTCAACTTACGGACACTTCCCCTAGAATAAACATTTTTTGATCAGAGTATTTTATTTATTTTTTATTTTTTTTTACGTGATAGTATACATGTTTCAATGCCATTCTCCCAAATTATCCCACCCTCTCCCTTTCCCACAGAGTCCAAAAGTCCATTCTATACATCTGTGTCTCTTTTGTTGTCTCACATATAGGGTCATCATTACTATCTT
>SJYW01045702.1:111172-136811 GCA_006410735.1 Raphicerus campestris | reverse complement strand
AACTCTTTCGTGACTCTATGGACTGTAGCCCGCCAGGCTCCTCTGTCCATGGGATTTCCCAGGCAAGAATACTGGAGTGGGTTGCCCTTTCCTTCTCCAGGGGATCTTCCTGACTCAGGGATCTAACCTGTGTCTCCTGCATTGCAGGCAGATTCTTTACCACTAAGTCACCAGGGAAGCCCACCAAAAGTGTGTAGCTAGAACTAAACACTTCATCTACTCTGCACTCACAACAGGTGCAATGGTGCCTGCGGAACTTCATGGTGTTAGATTTTTCTTTGAAATTTCTTTTTCCAGTCTTTTTGTTGAGTAACTTGCTGCTGCTGCTGCTGCTAAGTTACTTCAGTCGTGTCTGACTTTTCAAAAACTGAGAGGAAACTTCATCTAATAGGGAAAATGAAGATTGTGTGTGGTGGAGAAGCCAGGACACACACACACACACACACACACACACACACACGGTAATCCCTTAATTTATCACTACTTTGTCCTGTGACTTGGAGGAAATTCTAACTGTTATTCCCACCTCTTTCTGTTGTTATTTTTGAGTTGCCAAGTCATGTCCAACTCTTTGTGACCCCATGCCCTACAGCACACCAAGCTCCTCTGTCCTTCACTTTCTCCTGGAGTTTGCTCAGATTCATTCCACTGAGTTGTGGTCCTTCAACAAATGGCTGAGAGCATCACATGAAGCTTCAGCTTTGCTCCCTTCCCTCATCAACCATGCATACAGGCGCATCTCTTTGCTTGCATTGCTCAGGGTTTGTACATGCTGCCACGCAAGGCCCTGAATCCCTCCTTCCTTCTCAGTTTTCTTTTTGACTTTTTTCCCCTCACTTTCTCTCTTTTATTTTTCAATGTCAGCCCCTCCTTAGGGGCTTCAACAAGCAGAAGGACTACAAATCCTGGCTGTCTGAGGATACACATCTTGCCTGGCATAGCTTGTCTATGCCACTTATCAGCTCTATGACCTTGGGAAAAATCACCTGTTCTTACTGAGTATTTATTTTATCATTGGGGTCCCAGCTATCCCTTGGGCTTCCCTCATAGCTCAATTGATAAAGAATCCACCTGCAATGCAGGAGACCCCGGTTTCATACCTGAGTCAGGAAGATCCGCTGGAGAAGGGAGAGGCTACCCACTCCAGTATTCTTGGGCTTTCCCTGTGGCTCAGCTTGTAAAGAATCTGCCTGCAATGCAGGAGACCTGGGTTTGATCCCTGGGTTGGGAAGATCCCCTGGAGAAGGGAAAGGCTTACCCACTCCAGTATTCTGGCCTGGAGAGTTCCATGGACTGTATAGTGCATGAGGTCGCAAAGAGTTGGACATGATTGAGTGGCTTTCATTTTCACTATCACCTATCCCTCTGATACAGCAAAGTAGAGTGAAATGTATTTTGTAAAGAATAAATGAGTTCAGACAGACAGTGTATGCTCTATGGATGAAAGCTGCAGTTAAGAAAGAATATGTCTGAATCTCAGGTTCACTCTTTCTAAACTGAAGATGTTAAACCAGATGATCTTAGCGCTTTCCAGGTCACAAGGTCTCTGATTCTTGGCCATTCCCTGTCCCTTGGGCTCTACTTTGATTTATGTCCCCTTCTGACTCCATCCCAGCCCTTCCAAATGCGACAGACTCAGTTCAGGGTATGGCAGGGACCGGCTCAGTTTGTAGAGTTGACGGGCTTTGGTAGTGCTTTTGCAGGAGCAAGGCTGTAATGACCCAAGCTGGGAAGAGATATATGGTACCCATTTTCATAGGTCTCGTATAGCAAGAAGATGAAAGTAGGTAGACTCTGGACTTGAATTGTCAACTCCAACCACGTCAAGAGTATGGGTCAGCCTTGTTGAAATTCCACATCTATCTTTTCATGATTATACAGCTGCTGCTGTAGCTTCAAGCTTCAAAGATTCATATAATACAACTCAAAGTAGGAATGGCCCAGGGACTTTTTCCCGAGTCAGCTGTTTCTTCATATCCCCAGAAATTTTATACTTCCCCTTATTTTTCATTGGCCAGAATTGGATCCCTGGCAAGCAGGAATGAGAGCTATGCCATAAACCAATCATGATCAACTTTTGGATTATGCTAATTGCTTCCGAATTAAATGAAATACTGCTGCGATGAAAAGGGGAATGTTTGTTCAATAGTTAACTAACGGTATTGTTGCACTTTTATTTTAGAAATAATGACACAAAACTCAGAGAGGTAAAGTGATTTAGCCAAGACTACATGGACTGGAGGTGTCAGGTTCTAGACAGGAGCATAGATTCTCTGACCCTAAGTTGCTTTGTTCACTATCACTTATCTCTCCAGTATTGTAGGCAGGAAACTCATGAATACTGGAGTGGGGCCTCTCCCTTCTCCAGGAGATCTTCCTGTTGTTTACTGAAAAGAACTATAAATAGACAGTAGAGCTCCCAGTCTGTGTGTTCAATGCCAGGTCTTACTGTTGTTCAGCTGCTGGGTCATGTCTGNCCTTGACCACCTTTGAGAGACCTACCTTGCTCATATCAAAGCCGTCCCTTTTGGTCCATTGCCCTGGACCTGTGATAACTATGGACTAGTTCTCTTCTCAGTTGTGGCTGAATGTACTGTATACAATAAATCATCTCTTTTGCTGTCTTAGCTGAAGAAAATAAATAAATAAATAAATAAAAATAAAAACAGTATAGGCCATACTGCCTTATACACATCTAATTTGTCCGAAGCAGAGGATTTGGGCTTTTGCCTCTAATTCTTAGCAATGGAGAAGGAAGAAATGAAATCTAACTATGCTGATATTTGCTATGTCAGCTTGATCTCATTGAATATCTGAACTAGATATGAAGTGGTAGTATATGTTACCTCCATTTTGCTAATGAGTATACTCAGTCTCAAAGAGGTTAAATAAGTGGACTGAAATTACACAGCTGGGAAATGTCAGAGAAGGTTGTCAGGGCTTCTGAACTCAAGCTTAGTGGCCTCCTGAAGTTCATTTCTTCCTATGCCCTCCTTGATCCCTAAGCTCCCAGTAGGGTATGGCTGAAGGCTCCCTCCTAGGCAGTGTATCATGTATTTGACATGAGCACATTACCTCACTTAATCTTTGCTTGGGATTTACCAGTGGTAAAGAATTTGGCTGCCAATGCAGGAGACACAAGAGATGCAGGTTTGATCCTTGGGTCAGGAAGATCCTTTGAAAGAGGGCATGGCAACCCATTCTAGTATTCTGGACTGGAGAATCACCATGGACAGAGGAGCCTGATGGGCTATAGTCCATGGGGTCGAAAATCAGACATGACTGAGCCTCCCCCCCTCCCCATATACACAGAAACATGTACAATTTTTGCTTAAGATATCCCCCTTTAAAGCTTAGGACATGAGGTCTCTAAAATGTTAATAATCTATCACAAGAAGCTCAGTTGGTAAAGAATCCGCCTACAATGCTGGAGACCCCACTTTGGTTGCTGGATTAGGAAGATCTGCTGGAGAAGGGATAGGCTACCCACTCCAATATTCTTGGACTTCGCTTGTGGCTCAGCTAGTAAATAATCTGCTTGCAATGCAGGAGACCTTGGTTTGATCCCTGGGTTGGGATCAAACCAGTATTCTGGCCTGGAGAATTCCATGTATCATGGTCCATGGGGTCACAAAAAGTCAGATATGACCAAGCAACTTTCACTTTATCCCAAATTACAGAGCAGAACCAGGGGGAATTGGGTTTGAATCTGGCTTCATAGCTAGACTGTTTCCTGAGGCTACTATCATGAATGCCTGTAAGCTGGGTGGCTGAAAACATTAGAAGCTTATTCTCTCAAACTTCTCAGGAGGCCAGATATCTATGATCAAGGAACCAGCAGGTCTGTACACCCTCTGGAGCCTCTGGGGAGTGTTCCATCCTGGTCTCTTGCTCCCCCTGGCTGCTGTAGGCATCCCCCTTGGCTTGTGGGCTTGTGGCCATTTCTTTCAGCTGCATCTTCACATCGCCTTCTCTGTGTGTCTCTTATAAGGGCACTTGTCATTTGGTTTTGAGGCCCACTCAGATCGTCCCAAAGATACCATAATTTCAAGATCCTGGATGGACTTAATCACACCTGCGAAGACCCCTTCCCAAGCAAGGGGCATCCACGTCTTCCCTATGTTAGATGGTAGATGTATCTCTTTTGTGGCAATCAGTTAATAGCTGATAACTATGGAACCTAAACTCTTTGATTTCTTCCATAGAATGATAATGCCACGGGTCTTTATGCCACAGCATTACTATGATAGATACATTGTATTAATCCTTCCAGTTGTTTCAGCATGCAATATGTTATGGATACACATGTATCCATTCTCCCTGGAACTTCTCTTCCATCCAGGTTGCTACATAACTGAGCAGAGTTCCCTGTGCTATATAGTCGATCCCTGTTGGTTATCCATTTTAAAGAAGTAGTCTTTGGCCTGGTGACTTGAAAGATGACAAAGCCTTTTCAGAGCTAGTCTGAGGCTAATTCTCAGGTGGCACAGTGGTTAACAAACCTCCTGCCAATTCAGCTGATGCAAGAGATGAGGGTTCGATCTCTGGGTCAGGAAGATCCTCTGGAGGAGGGCATGGCAACCCGCTCTAGTTTTCTTCCCTGGAGAATTCCATGGACAGAGAAGCCTGGAGAGCTACAGTCCATGGGGTTGCAAAGAGCTGGACATGATTTAGCAACTAAGCAAACAGCAATGCACAAACAATGTGTCTGAATAACATCATCCCCTAAACCTGCCCCAGAGTCTTGCTTGTGTAAGGAAGTATGGAGCTTCAGCTCAAATGACCAGGACGTTTTTGTTTTACCAAGTTGAGAAACAAAACAGCTTTTCTAAGAAGAGCAAATTTTGGTGTTGGTGGGTCAGTGTGACTCATCTCTGTTGCCCAGGAAACCCAAGTCCAGCGCAGCACTAATTGCCCCAACCCCTTACATTCCATTCCTTCCTTCTTCTCTTTTCTTCTTTCTTTTACTCCCTGTTTTCTTTATCTTTTATCAGACTCCCAGCAACATTCTTATCTTATGCCAGGACCTGTTCAGCTCCAAGGGTTCCAATGATTTGCCTCAGAACCTAGAGAAGAGGAGTGGTCATTCTGACTCAAGAAGACCCCTACACAGAATGAGCTATGTCCTGAGAATGTGATTTTAAGTCCAATTTGTTGGAAGTCCAACAAAGTTAGCCTAGGTATCCAACTAACATGATCAGCTATATAGTACTGTGTTCTAATGGGTTTATAATAGTTTTCACACAAATAATACATATAAGACAAACAGAATACAGTAAAGCATGCAAGAGTACAACCCCTTGTAGACAAGGCACTCAGTGACAAGGTACGCTAGACCCGTGAACTAGCTTACGTGACTGGACACACGGATGCACATTCACATCTTTGAAAATTTGCGGCTTGAAGGTTCGTATGTCGGAGACTTGGTATTCTGTAACAAAGAATGCGGCGTGCTCTGGGATGTGTACCTTTTGGGAATGATTGTCATGTTTAGGGTCAGAGGAGTAAGACTGAGAGGGTGCAGTGCTTAAGTTTGATCTTGAAAAATCCAGAAGGTAGGCCAGGCAGGGGGAACGGTGCCTGCAAAGGCTCAAAAGCAAAGTGCTCATTTCTGGGAATGGTGTGTCCTTTAGATGATCAGAGTATAAGATCAAGCAGGGACCAGGACCCTGGGGAGAGACCAAGTATGCCACATTGAAGTCGAAGGTCATCACCAGAGGGCCTGAAGAACAGATCCACATTTTTAGAAAGATTTCTCTAGCCTCAAAGGAGTGGGTGAATCTGAACTGGCCGGGAATCAAGGACACCAGTAGTCATGTGTTGCTTAGTTTATGCTCTGACTGTATGTCATTCTAAGCACTGCCATTCTGTATTCAGCCCTTAAAGCAATCTTAGGAGGCAGGTAGTCCTTCATCTGGCAAACGGAGAAGAAGAAAGTTGTTGTTGTTTATTCACTAAGTTGTGTCCAACTCTTGAGTAAAGCCAGGTTAGTTCTCCCAAGGACGATGATGCAAACTCCCTACTTTACAATTTTTTTTCTTTTTTTTTCAGAAAAGAAATCTTGCAATTGACCACTTCTGAAAGGCAAGGCATCTGTTTCTGAACCTATGTTTGAACGTGGAGCATATGAATTCTCTTGAAATCATCCTAAAATGTCTATTAAAATGNTAACAATTTTTTTTCTCTTTTTTTCAGAAAAGAAATCTTGCAATTGACCACTTCTGAAAGGCAAGGCATCTGTTTCTGAACCTATGTTTGAATGTGGAACATATGAATTCTCTTGAAATCATCCTAAAATGTCTACTAAAATGCACTTTGGGGTAATGTGATAGTTTGCAAAAATGGGCACAGCTTTCTCCGCTCACCCTGTTCAGGGCTCTTTGGTATGGAGCTTTGCAGCGCCTTCCAGTAAGAGGTGCAGTCTTTTCCCTCCTTGGATCTGGGCTGGCTTGGGATGTGCCTTGGACAGTGAATGTGGCCAAAGTTACGAAGAGCTGATTCTCAGCTTTGGCTCTCCCTCTTTTGGGACTTACCTGGCCCCTGGGTAAGCAAGTTGGAGCTAGAATTGCTGGAGGTTGAGAAATGGTGCAGAGGAGAGACCAGCCATTGCAACCGACGCCAGCCAGATCAGAAAGAAAAACTGCCAGCTTGCCACTGAACTGCAGACTCACGGGCTATATTTAACTGCTATTCTTTTAAGCCTGAGCTTAAACATTGATAAGATGTTTATAGTGACACAATCGCTGTAAAAGTAAGTGAAGCAATGATAAAATAATCACTGATTTGGGGTGATTGGTTATGAAGCAAGAGTTGATACATTGTAAACTGTTTAAAAGAAGATAATTCTTGCCAAACACACTTCCCAGTGCCAACAACTGCACCAGGTTTTTGCACGCCTTTTCTCTTTTCAGCCTCACATCTATAAAAACTGACTTTTGTTGAATATTTACTTGGTACCAGATACTGTGCTTTATATATCATAAAAATTTAATCCTTATGCCTCTCTTATGGGGTTTCCCAGGTGGCACTTGTGGAAAAGAACCTGCCTGCCATTGCAGGAGACATAAGAGACTTGGGTTTGATCCCTGGGTCTGGAAGATCCCCTGGAGGAGGGCATGGCAATCCACTCCAGTATCTTTCCTGGTGAATTGCATGAACAGAGGAGCCTGGTGGGCTACAGTCCATGGGGCCACAAAGAGCCGTACACGACTGAAGTGACTTAGCATGCATGCACCTGTCATATGAGATTCATCTTAGTATATCATCTTTATAAATAAAGAAAAAATTCTCAGGATGTTTAGAAAAANTCGCATGAACAGAGGAGCCTGGCGGGCTACAGTCCATGGGGCCGCAAAGAGCCGTACACGACTGAAGTGACTTAGCATGCACGCACCTGTCATATGAGATTCATCTTAGTATATCATCTTTATAAATAAAGAACAAATTCTCAGGATGTTTAGAAAAACCAGCTAAGCCTAAGGTTACCAGCTGACAAATGGCAGAGTCTGATCTGCATCTAATACCTGTATTTTCCACCCCTAGGGCCTGCACTTCCCTAAACAGCTTTTAAGGAAGATAATTTTATGTCTTATTTTCAAAAAAAGAGTTTCAGGGAGGTAAATAACTTGTCTAAAAGCACCCGATTAATAAACGAAAGNATACCTGTATTTTCCACCCCTAGGGCCTGCACTTCCCTAAACAGCTTTTAAGGAAGATAATTTTATGTCTTATTTTCAAAAAAAGAGTTTCAGGGAGGTAAATAACTTGTCTAAAAGCACCCGATTAATAAACGAAAGTGTTGGCTTTTGTCCCTAAGACTCACGGACTCCAGACCTGAAATCACTCAGATTCATTACTAAGAAATATTTCCTAAGTGGAGAAGAATGCATTTATATCTGTGCTAGGACCATGTTCTTTGTTTTACAAACATGCTCTGTTCTGTTTTGAATGTGTTTTAGAAGTCATGTTTTGCAAACCTCAAATTGTAACAGAAAGCAGGTTGTAAAGGAACTGTGAGAGGTATTGCCCAGAAAAACCAGCTGGGAAGCATTTCAGTGTCAATCTTATTATTGCTTTTAAATTAGTAGTGACTTCAAAAGCCTTTGAAGTAGCTGGCAGGGAATGCCTGGATTGGGGAAAACAATCACTGGAGGGTATTCTCAGCAGGCATGTGCTTTATGAACGTTCATCCTTGTTAGGCTTTGGCACCGAGACTGGTTGGAACGAAGGTGGAGAGATCTTAGCAGGAAGCTTCTAGCTGATGCGGGTTGCCAGGAAGACCCAATTAGGCTGTCCTTCTCAGTAGCAAAAGCCCAAGCAGAGGGAATAAATTATTTGTGGCAGTGGCCAAAGCTGCTGACAACTTCAGAGACCACCCATGAGGTCTTTCCACATCACGCTGACTAGAAAGCCCCGAGAGGCACTAACCCCAGGGGCCNAATGAGTCAACTCTTCGCATGAGGTGGCCCAAAGTACTGGAGTTTCAGCTTTAGCATCATTCCTTCCAAAGAACACCCTGGGATGATCTCCTTCAGAATGGACTGGTTGGATCTCTTTGCAGTCCAAGGGACTCTCAAGGGTCTTCTCGAACACCACAGTTCAAAAGCATCAACAGTGGCTTTATATCCCGTCTAAACCAACTTCTGAATCCTTACCGTGGCCTACTGACTGCATCCCACCCTCAGCTCTCTGACCTCATTTTCTGCCTCCCTTTTACTTGCTCTGCTCCAGCCACACTGGCCTCTCTGTTTCTTGAATGTGCCAGGAATATTCTAGATTCAAGAATTTTATATCTGTTGTTGATTCTATACATATTTTTTTTNACAGTGGCTTTATATCCCGTCTAAACCAACTTCTGAATCCTTACCGTGGCCTCCTGACTGCATCCCACCCTCAGCTCTCTGACCTCATTTTCTGCCTCCCTTTTACTTGCTCTGCCCCAGCCACACTGGCCTCACTGTTTCTTGAATGTGCCAGGAATATTCTAGATTCAAGAATTTTATATCTGTTGTTGATTCTATACATATTTTTTTCTGTGTGCAAAGTCTTTTTCTGCACACATTTGCAGGACCTTCTCTGTCACCTGTCATCTTATTCAACTGTCCCCTTCTTGGCATCTTTCTTTAATATACTATTAAAAGTCAAACCAATTTTCCTTGTCACCTCTCAATGAGCTGCCAACCTCCCTTTCAGCTTTGCTTTTCTCAGAAGAGTATAGCATGTTTTTACATATGTTTTGGAGTGTATGTATCTATCTATCTCCTCAATAGAATGCATGCTAGGATTGTGATCTTCTTTATGTCTATTGCTATTTATTTGTCTATTTTGTATATTCCCAATAGCCAGAGCACAACAGGAATCAAGATTGCTGGGAGAATATCAGTAACCTCAGATATGCAGATGACACCACTCTTATGGCAGAAAACAAAGGGAGAACTACAGAGCTTCTTGATGAAGGTAAAAGAAGAGAGTGAGAAAGCTGGCTTAAAACTCAACATCCAAAAAACTAAGTTCATGGCATCTGGTCCCATTACTTCATGGCAGACAATGGGGAAACTGGAAACAGTAGCAGACTTTATTTTCCTGGGCTCCCAAATCACTACAGATGGAGACTCAGCCATGAAATTAAAGAAAATCCCTGCTCCTTGGAAAAAAAACTAGGACAGCTCATTAAAAAGCAGAGACATTACTTTGCTATCAAAGTTGCATATAGTCAAAGCTTTGGTTTTTCCACTAGTCCAGTTTGGATGTGAGAGTTGGAACATAAAGAAGTATGAGCACTGAAGAGCTGATGCTTATGATCTGTAGTATTGGAAAAGACCCTTGAGAGTTCCTTAGACTGCAAAGAGATCAAACCAGTCAATCCTAAGAAAATCAACCCTGAATATACATTGGAAGGCCAATGCTGAAGCTGAAACCCCAAATACTTTGGCCACTTGATGAGAAGGGCTAACTCATTAGTAAAAACCCTGAAGCTGGGAAAGATTGAAGGCAGAGGGAGAAGGGGACAACAGAGGATGAGATGGTTGGATGGCATCACCAATTCAAAGGACATGAGTTTGAGCATGGAGATGGTGAAGGATGAAGAAGCCTGGCGTGCTGCAGTTCATGGGGTCTCAAACAGTCAGACATGACTGAGCTTCTGAACAAATAGCCAGAGCTGTGCCTGATGCAAAATAAGTCCTCTGTAAGTATTTATTGAGCAAGAAATATATGGTGAAAAGAATAGTGATAGAGAAGAGAGGGGTACAGACATTTCTACCTCAGTGAAATGGGAGCTTGCTCAAGAGGGTGTTAGATGAGAGCCTCATAGGTGTGTTGTAAAAAGTGGAGTGGTTTGATGGCATGAACTTCGGAAGGGGCCTGAGTTTCTAAGCAACAAGAAGAGAGCAATGAAAGCAAATGAAATTTTCTATTGATACATCCCCCTTTGGTTATATAGTCTGCACTAAAGGCAGAAAATGACAGGAACAGAGGAAAGAGGTTGAAGAGATGGGAAGGATTTGGTTGGTGGATGACAGGTCTACTTGGCAAGTTTCTTGCATAGTAAAATATACTCTAATTATACAATCAAAAAATCTCACTCCTAGGTATTTACTGAAGAGAAGTAAAAATATATGTCCATACAAATATTTGTCTCTTTGTAGCAGCTCTATTCTTAATAAGTGAAAACTGGATATAAACCAAATGTCCATTAACTAATGAATGGAGAAACAAATTGTGGGGCATTGATTCAATAAGACAACACTCAGCAATGAAAAGGAAGATGTTATTAATGCATTCAGCAATGTGGAATAAACCTCAAAATATTATGCTAAACAAAAGAAGCTAGATAAAAATAGACCACATCATGTGATTCTGTTTTTATTAAATTAAAAAAATGCAAAGCCTTAGTGACAAATAACAGGTCACTCATTGCTAGGAGTCATGGGTAGAGTATGGGACTGATTTGAAAGAGTCATGCAGTTACTTTCTGGAGTAACAGAAATGTTCTAAATCCTGAAGACAGCAGTAGTTACATGACTATATTTCTTTCTCAGAACTCACCTAAACTTAATATTGGTCCATTTTATTATACTTAAATCATACTTACAACTGATTAAAATAATGTGGTAAAGAATCTGCCTGCCAATGCAGGAGGCATAAGAGCCATAGGTTCGACCCCTTAGTCAGGAAGATCCCCTGGAAGAGGGCATGGCAATCCACTCTAGTATTCTTGCCTGGAGAACCCCATGGACAAATGAGTCTGGCAGTCTACAGTCCATGGGGTCACAAAGAGCAAGACTTGACTGAAGTGACTTAGCACACATGTTTTGCCTCATTGTGTGTCTCCTACACTAGAACCTATAATGTCAGCTTCTTGAGTGTAACGTTTAGAACCAGTATGCCTTGCACATCATAAATTTTAACTGTTGATTGGAAAATATGTCTCATGCTTCTAATAGCAACTTTGAACTCAAGTATTTCTATGATTGAATCTGATCTTTACCATTTACTGCCCATGCCAACTCAGACAACAGACACTTAATTATCTCTTAGCCTTGATGTTCTCATCTATAGTGTTGGAATTAAAAACAGAATTTCTTAGGGTTACTATGAAAATTAAATACTACATTGGAATAATATGCTTATAGAGCTATGTGGGATGTGGAAAATTCACAGAAAGTCAAATTTGTTATTATTTTACATGACTTTGTTACATCTCAATTTCTCTGATCATTTATGATTCTCATTGTACTTTTCTTAAAATCAGAGATTTGCATTGCCTTCTTCTTATTGCTTGAAAGTCCTAGCAAACAGCACAAATGTTTGTTGAATGTGATATGATTCTGTAACTGTTTGAGATCCATCTTTCCTCATGCCTAAGGATGTATTTACACACTATTGTCCTGTTCTAGAAATGTTACTGCCCTCCTCACACATGTGCATGCATGAGCTCAAACATGTAAATGATGTTTGTATTTAGTGCTGAGGTTGAAGCAACACTTTCCTAGTAAAGATATCCCTGACTTCTGAGAAAAGATTAGATTACCTTGTTATATCCTCTTAGTACCCAACTCTTTTCTTTCATGGCCCTCATCGAAATTTGCAATGGTATATTTGTACAAGTATTTCGGTAGTGTAAGCCCCATGAAGGCTGGATCCACCAGTGGGATAGTCCCACCAGTGGGACTTTCTCTGATAGTCCATTAACCCTTCTCAACAGGAAAAAGGAAACAGAGAGGAAGGCAGGCAGCGAGTATGTAGGCTGAGATTGCCAGACAGGGAAGAATTTCTGTTTTTGGAGAAGGGTGGTTTATTTCACCTTATTTATTTGTTTTTCTCTGACTAATTTCATATTCAAGTACCAGATCTGAGCTGAATTCCAGGCAGTTCAACAGTAACCAGCAGGTGGAAGGAGAATATAGTTCAGCTTATCCAATAAAGGAAAGAGAAACCGTAGACACCTTCCCCACAGTATCATCTGCTTTCAAGTTGTGTAAGCAAGCCATCTTAGACAACTGTTGAACTTGGGAATGGGTGCCTGGCAAGGGCCTGTGAAGTGTGCTTCCCCTCTTATTCTTTTGTTCAGAAATTTGCAGTTCTTCCTCTTTATGCCCAGGTGACAATCAAAATTCCTTAGACTGGTATTTAGAGCCTTTTCTAATAGACCCTTAATGTACTTTTCCTGCTTTCATTCACAATGTTTTCTTTCTATCTTTCCAAAGAGAACCTTGTTCCATTCCTTTGCTAGACAGGTTCAAAGTTGGATCTCTTTTTCATAAACTTGATTCTTGAGTTTCATCTCTTTTTTGAAAAATGTATTCTGATTTTCATATATTGTAACTGTAAAGCTCCTTTTCATTGTTTATGGAGCCCATCTACTAAGATATCAGATAGACAGCAAGAAATGAAGAAAGTTGGCTGAAATAAATGTACACCTTGATAAATGTACATATCTTGGCTATCTCTTATGACCCATATGAAATCATACAACTTTTAGTGCATTTTATTGATTTCATCTTTAGTCACAATATTTACAAACATGTGATAGACAATGTGATTGATCTTAAAAGGACAATGATGAAAAATACAGTGATAGTTTTAAAGAACTATCAGTACAGCTGAGACCCAATAAACAGTGGATTAAAACGAGGCGTGAGATATCACCTCAAAACTGTCAGAATGGCTACCATCAAAGAGACAAGATATAGCAAATGTTAACAAGAATGAGGAGAAAAGGGAATCTTTGTGCACTATTTGTGGGAATGCAAATTGGTACAGCCTCTATGGAAAACAATATGTTTCATTAAAAAAAATAGAACTACCATATTATCTAGCAGTTCCATTTCTGGGTTTTTATCTGAAGAAAACAAAAATACTACTTTGAAAAGATATATGCATCCCAATGTTCATTGCAACTTTACTGATAATAGCCAAGATATGGAAGAAACTTGAGTATCAACTAATAGGTGGATGGAGAAGGAATATATACAATATATGTCTACACACATATACAGTATATACATTATAATTTAACATTTATCCAAATGAACAACATAAAAACAGACCTATAAATACAAAGAAAAAAACTAGTAGTTGCTAGAGGGGATGGACAAACAGGTGAAGGGGATTTAGACGTATAAGTTTTCAGTTATAAAATAATTGTCATAGGAATTTAGTGTACAGCATAAGGGATATAGTCAATCATATTCTAATAACTTTTTATCATATCTAGACTCCCACTAGGGCTTCTCTGGTAGCTCAGATAGTAAAGAATCTGCCTGCAATGCAGGAGATCCTCGTTTGATTCCTGGGTCAGGAAGATCCCCTGGAGAATGGATAGGCTACCCACTCCAGTATTCCTGGGATTTCCTGATGGCTCAGATGGTAAAGATCCCACCTGGAATGTGAGAGACCTGGGTTTGATCCCTGGGTTGGGAAGATTCCCTGGAGGAGGGCATGGCAACCCATTCTAGCACTCTGGCCTGAAGAATCCCCATGGACAGAGGAGCCTGGCGGGCTTTGGGGTTGTCAAGAGTCAGACATGACTGAGTGGCTGAGCACAGCACAGACTTCTGGAGGTGATCATTTTGTAATGAGTAAAAATATTGAATCACTATGTTGTAAACCTGAAAATTAATATAACATTGTAAGTCAGTTATATATTAATAAAAAAAATGGTGTGAATAGTCCTACCCTAAAGAAACTTGGTTTCCTGAGACAGCACTTCAAAGGACAGAAGGGTCAGAGAAGGTTTCCTAGAGAAGTGAAGGACTTTTTTTTTTAAAGTTAATATTGTAGTGGTGGTGATGTTAAGAATAATAGCATGTATGCATGTGTATGTGAGTGCTAAATCCCTTCAGTTGTGTCCAACTCTTTGTGACCCTATACACTGTAGCCCACCAGGCTCCTCTGTCAATGGGATTCATCAGGCAAGAAAGCTAGAACGGATGGCCCTTCCAGGGGATCTTCCCAAACAAGGGATTGAACCCGTGTCTCTTGCATTGGCAGGCAGATTCTGTACCTCTAGCGCCACCTGGAAAGCCCAAGAATAATAGCACCACTTCCTAATTAGAACACTTACTTTCCATCTTGATGGGGATCTTCCCTTTAGCCCCACTCATTCAGCCCACTTGGAGAAGGAAATGGCAACCCACTTCAGCACTCTTGTTTCGAGAATCCTGTGGACAGAGGAGCCTGGTGGGCTGCTGTCCATCGGGTCACACAGAATTGGACACGACTGAAACGACTTAGCATGCATGCACTGGAGAAGGAAATGGCACCCACTCCAGTACTGCTGCCTGCAGAATCCCAGGGACGGAGGAGCCTGGTAGGCTGCCATCTACGGGGTCGCACAGAGTCGAACATGACTGAAGTGACTTAGCAGCAGCAGGAGCAGCATGCAGCTCACTTTATGGACAAGGAAGAGTTCAGGATGCTGAAAAGCATGTTCAAGGTAACAGAACCACACGGGAGAACTAGCGGAAAATGGAAACCTTTGATTTGTCCATCAANAAACGACTTAGCATGCATGCACTGGAGAAGGAAATGGCACCACTCCTGTACTGTTGCCTGGAGAACCCCAGGGACGGAGGAGCCTGGGTCTCATGAGCTGGAGAAGGAAATGGCACCCACTCCAGTACTGCTGCCTGCAGAATCCCAGGGACGGAGGAGCCTGGGTCTCATGCGCTGGAGAAGGAAATGGCACCCACTCCAGTACTGCTGCCTGCAGAATCCCAGGGACGGAGGAGCCTGGGTCTCATGCACTGGAGAAGGAAATGGCACCACTCCAGTACTGTTGCCTGGAGAATCCCAGGGACGGAGGAGCCTGGTAGGCTGCCATCTATGGGGTCGCACAGAGTCGAACATGACTGAAGTGACTTAGCAGCAGCAGGAGCAGCATGTAGCTCACTTTATGGACAAGGAAGAGTTCAAGATGCTGAAAAGCATGTTCAAGGTAACAGAACCACACGGGAGAACTAGCGGAAAATGGAAACCTTTGATTTGTCCATCAATGTTCATACCTGGCAGGGCTTCTAAAGGCAGGGCGACTGATATTCTAATCACTCTTTATCTCTATTTTTCCCATGTATACAGCAGGTATATTTTACATGTGCAGTGTAACAGGTTAACACAACTAAACATCGATGTTTTCTCCACTTGACTTGCTGGGAATATTATCCAGAAGGACAATGGTTCAACACACAGGTGATATTTAGAAGCCTTGAAGAGTAGGCGTGGATAATATGTAAGAGTTACTTTTTCCCATGTGAACCTGAGTTGGTATACAGCAGCTGATTAATAACCTTAAGAATGAAAATGTCAGACCTATCGCATAAATATTAGCCAGACCTCAATTTGTTTTGGATAAGGATCAACAGTCACATATAAGACAGAAGAAAGACACCACTGACACCCAAAATCCCCTCTAAATATCACAATCTATTTAAATAAGACATTCGGAAACACAAGCAGCCTAATTAACAATCCATTAGGTAAGTAACATGTGCTTATTTTAATTACTGGGAACTTCAATTAGGCTCTCTCATGGTGAAGAACACAAACCTGTTTCTCAAGTTATGGTCTTGTGGTTGATTCTTGGAAATCCTAGGCCCTGATGATGACTTGGTGCTCAGGTATAGACATCCAGGGAGGAGAATAGAGCCTGACACGATGCCCACCAGCCGAGATGGGTGTTGGCTCTGGAAGCTTCAGCACAAAAAGGAAATCCTGAGGTCTAAACTCCAGCCTCCTCTGTGTGAAACACTTCATGCTTTTGCTTTTGTTTTCAGAGAAGTGTTTGGACTTCTTTTCATGAGACTTTAGGTTATTTATGATAGGTACTTTTCCTACTTCTTTGGCACATCTGTTGCCACTCCTGCCTTCTGCCTCCTTATGCTTAGGCTACAAAATTCCCTGGGTTCTCAGGGCCTTGCATGCTCTCACCTGCCTTCAGGGTTTTGCCTATGCTGATTCTGTCTGAAATTCTCTTTTTTTCTTGCTAGTAATTCTACTGACTATTCAGGACTGGGTCCAGTATCACCTGCCTGGGAAACATTCGCAAATCTCTTACTCATCTCTTCCACCCCCAGCTATCACTCTGGGCTGTGTCCATGACTTCTCCTCCCAGGAACCTAAGCACTCAGTGTTCACCACTCCCAAATACCTTGAAGAACAAGTAACTCCTCCTGAGGCAAATAATCCTCCTTCCTAGTCTGGACACATGGATTCTCGTACAGTACTCTGTGTCTCAAGAGAGCAGGAGCATAATCTATCACGGAAGTGCCCTGGTGTCCTCTCTGGCAGTCTAGTGGTTAAGAATTTGCCTTCTAATGCAAGGAGTGTGGGTTCGATTCCTAGTTGGGGAGCTAAGATCTTACATGCATCACAGCCAAAAACAAACCCCCAAAATATAGTACAGAAGCAAGAGTGTAACAAATTCAATAAAGACTAAAAAGAAATTCAAGTTAATTAAAAAAATAAAAAAGAAGTGCTCTGGATCAAAGAGTAAGAAATAAATAAATAAAATAATTTCAAATCTACTGGCCTAGTCATTGTTAAGGGTGGTCAATAGAACAGAAGTTTCTGTACAGAGCCTGCTGTGTGCTCAACCACTCAGTTGTGTCCAACTCTTTGTGACCTCATGGACTCTAGCCCTCCAGGCTCCTCTGTCCTTGGGATTTTCCTGGCAAGAATACTAAAGTGGGGTGCTGCCTCCTTTTCCAGAGGATCTTCCCAACCCAGGGATTGAACCCACATCTCTTGCATCTCCTGCATTGACAGGCAGATTCTTAACCCCTGTACCACCTGGGAAGCCCGGAGAAGCACCTGGAGCCTGGTTTCCCATAAGTCACTGAGGACCCAGGGCATAGTCTTAGGCAAGTGGCCACTGCTGTCCACAATACTGGAATGTATTGTAACGAATGGATGATAACAACTTGTAGATATCACTGCTGTTGAAAAATATCCCCCTTACTTAAGGTGGATTTAGACAGCATTGTGTTTGAGAATTGATATTTATCCACAGAAATTATGTGTTTGCCTGTTTTCTCGATCTAATATCTTTCATTCTATGATTTAAGAAGAATGAGGAGGCATTTCTGCATCTTATTCAGGAGAATATAATTTGAATGGGCTGCAGAGTTATGATAAATGTTGAGGGTCAGCAGTTATCTTGAAATTTCTTGCTGAAACTTTGGAGTGAAAGAGTCAGACTTTAGAAGATATGCTGCTGCATGCTAGCTGCCTGTCCTTGAGCACCTGGGGGGAGAGCAAAAGGGTCAGGCACTGGCAGGACATAGATTCTGGGTGTAGACCACCCTATGTGTGTAAAGGCTAGGAAACAGCAGTGAATGCTTTAAGAGGTTGTATTCTAACCTATGGGCTTCTCTAGAAGCTCAGTTGGTAAAGAATCTGCCTGCAATACAGGAGACCTGGGTTCAATCCCTGGATTGGGAAGATGCCCTGGAGAAAGGAATGGCTATCCATTTTAGTATTCTTGCCTGGAGAATTCCATGGATAGAGGAGCCTGGTGGGCTACAGTCCATGGGGTTGCAAAGAGTCAGACATGACTGAGCTACCAACACTTTCACTTTTATTCTGAACTATAGATTGGTGAACAGTATGAGAAATGTGAACAGTTCAAATTTTTTTTTTTGCAGTTTTCCTTTGTATTATGAAGATACCCATTCATGTATTAAGCCACTGTCTTTTGGAGCCTATGAGGTGCTTAGACACAGAGAGTCTATAGAGAGCAAGATGCTTTTCCTAATGGGGCTTAGAAATCTGGTAGGGCAAGACATACAATACATGCAAAAGCAAAGAAATGTGCAAGGTGTGTTAAGATCATGGTAATAGCTATGCAAGAAAAAAACCGGGTTTATTAGAGAGCATCTCAAGGGATGCAGGATTAATTGGATGGTCAGTGGTGCAGGGGGACATTAGAACTGAGACACGATATAACGGCATCAGTCACGTGAAGATCGTGAAACAGTGTATTCAAGACAGAATAACAGCTAACGCGTGGACCCAAAGGTGGAAACAAACTGAGCATCTCCTAGGTACTGAAAGTGCTGGTGATTTGGATCCAGATGTAAGAGAGAGAAAGGTCAGAGAGAGATTGGTGGAGGTCAGCAAGAGCCAGATCTTGAAAACCACGGTGAAGATTTTGTGCTCTGGTTGTTACGGAAATATGAGAGAGTTTATGCAATACAGATGTGATCTGAATAATATTTACTAAACTTGTCCTGTTTGTGAGGGAGAATAGGTTTTAGGGGATAGGAGGGTAAAATGTAGAATCTGAAAAATCTGTTATGCGTCTGTCTCATCAAATTACAGATCACAGTGAGTTGCTGGGATTAAGGTGCTCTCACTGGCGGTAGGGAAGTGCTGTTTGGGGATGTTCTGGGGGCAGACATGGCAGGATTCGCTGCTTTTGGTATTGTTCAGTCATTCAGTCATGTCTGACTCTTCCACCTCATGCACTTCGGCAGGCCAGGCTTCCCTGTCCTTCAGCATCTCCCGGAGTTGACTCAAACTCATGTCCACGCGTCAGTGATGCCATCCAACTATCTCATCCTCTGTCACCCTTTTCTCTTCCTGCCCTCAATCTTTCCCAGCAGCAGGGTCGTTTCCAATGAGCTGACTCTTCGCATCAGGTGGCCAAAGTATTGAAGCTTCGGCTTCAGCAGCAGTCCTTCCAGTGAATATTCAAGGCTGATTTCCTTGAGGATGGACTGGTTTGATCTCCAGTGTGTGTTCTTATATGTTTACTTTCTGTGATTGTCACTCCTCAGGGACTTTAGATTTGTGCATGTTTCTCTGTGTAGTGGTTTTGCAGGAAATGCAGCAGTGTTGAGAGGGACCCTCATTCACTCGTTCACTCGTTCACTCATGGCTTAAGGCCCTCATTAGAGTGGTAATAGAGTACCAGACTGTCAAGGACCTAGAGTCTTAGATGTGAGATTGTGGCACAGATATCAAGCGCGGAGACAGTTGCCATGCGTGCACATCCAAGGAAGATACGAGACAAACCACCTCCTTCCCAGATGTTGTAGAGGAAGATGACACTTCAGAGGTTTTATGGACAGAGGGATGGGAGGGAAGAGAGCTAGCCCTAACCTGTCATCATGTTTATTTGTCAAGTCCCTCACTGAAATACAGTCCCTGTAAAGGCTGGAGCTAAGTTGTTTTCACTCTCATATCCTAGTCAGTGGTGCAGGATCTGGCACTTACTGCCTAGTAAATGCCTGTCAAGGAACGAACGGTGGAATTGATTTTCGAAAAGGTACTGGTTTGGGACTTCCCTGGTGGTCTAGTGGTTAAGATTGCACCTTCCAATGCAGGGGGTTTGGATTTGATCCCTGGTTGGGGACCTAAGATCCTATATGCCTTGTGGCCAAAATACTAAAATATAAAACCGAAACAATACTGTAACAAACTCAATAACGACTTTAAAAATGGTCTGCATAAAAATGAAAAAAGAAAAGCTATCCATTTACGGATTTAGTCTTCTGCTTTTTTAAAGCAAGTGCTCCAGGGACAGAACTTGGAACCAGGCTTCCTGCCTTTTTCCCAGTTTTACGTCTTGGTACTCATGATGCTGCTTCCTATTTATCACTGCCAGACAGCATGAACCTTCTCCCACAGAGAACGCCTTTTGCCCCTGGCCTTGCCTGGTACAATTTGTATTGGCCAGAAGGAAGGCAAGCACATCAGCATGAAATGTGAATATGCCTATTAACATTTCTCCCAGAGAATGTGGTGAGCCTTAGGAATCAGCTCAGAGGTTCAGCGGGGGCCCCTGATCAGCACATTCTTTGAGCTCCTGGAAAAGGGCAAGCACAGAATATTTACAGCCATGGAGAAAATGGCCTCATAAAAATGCATAAGGGTGTGTGCACAGAATGATGACTTGGATGAAAAAAAGCAGTGTTTACATACTGTTACACTAAAAATATTCACACCTCATCAAATTGTCAGTCTTGTTTGCTGGCAACATGGGATTTTTCCCTCTGTAAGGCAGTAATAGCTCTCGGCAGAACACTGAGCATTATGTCTCATTAATCCTTCCCAGATCCCAGCAAGGTGGGTGGTGAGGGTTCGGTCTCCTGTTGTATCAAAGTAGATCAAGGTTTATTTCTTCCCCTTCACTACCCTCTCATGATAGTGGATGTATGCTAGCTCCTGTTTGAGATCTCCATTGTGCCTTTTGGGGGTGGGCCCTTCCTAAAGGCATCAGGTCTTCTGTCCCGTGTGGGTGGGAAGACAGAAGCCTAGAGGAGAGGAATCAACTCACCAAGACCTCTCAGCTGCTCAGTGGAAAATCCGAGACCAGTTCACTAATTTTAGTGAGAGCACAAACCTGTATAAATGCTGATTAGATGTGGAGAATTTTATATGTGCTAGCTTTTGTAATCCCTGTGATGATCTTGTAAGGTGGGTTTTGTTATTGTAACCATTATTACTATTACTAAAATTTTACAGATGATAACTATAAAGATCAAGGTTTATGTAAATTCTGTATGCAAACCTGAAATATAATTTGGAGCCACACCATACATAAGACATCGTATCATAGTAGCCTCTGCTTTGTACCCACTGGACAGCCTGGCTCGTAGCAGAGGCAAAATTGCGTTTCTTTCTTGATACAGTCTTGAAATGGAAAGAGACAGACGAGGCTTTCGAGACAGACCTGAATTCAAATGAGACTCTCTTCCTTGCTAGACCAGTGCCCTTGGGTGAGGCAGAAAGCATACCTGTGCCTCAGTTTTCTCATCTATAAAAGCAATATAGTGTATGCCCACGGCATGACAGATGTGAAAATAAAATGACATAGCAGGAAGGAAGTGGCTATTACCTAGAAGCATCCTTCAGTACTTGCGGGTTACCTCTGCTTTCCCCCTGAAGCAACAGCTCTGGTGTTTTGGTTTTTAATGATCCTATTAGAAAACAGATCTATATTATTTTGCATACACTATTTGTATTTGTCTCCTGTATTATTTTATATTCTTTACTGTGTTCTATTTGTGTGTGTGTTTTCCTGCAGTGTCCAAGATTGTTAACATGGTTGCTGTTGATTTTTACTAGTTACCAGCCTCTACTTGCCTGGATCATACTCATAAGCCTCATCTTAGAAGATAATTGAGTTAGATTCTTTGCATCAGGTGGCCAAAGTATTAGTATCCCAGATCCTAATGCTGGNTGGTTGCTGTTGATTTTTACTAGTTACCAGCCTCTACTTGCCTGGATCATACTCATAAGCCTCATCTTAGAAGATAATTGAGTTAGATTCTTTGCATCAGGTGGCCAAAGTATTAGTATCCCAGATCCTAATGCTGGGAAAGATCGAAGGCAAAAGGAGAAGGGAATGGCAGAGGATGAGATGATTAAATAGCATCACCAACTCAATGGACATGAATCTGAGGGAACTCTGGGAGATAGCGAAAGACAGGGGAGCCTGGTGTGCTGCAGCCCATGGGGTTGCAAAGTGTCAGATACAACTCAGTGACTGAACAAAGACAGTAATACTTACCTGCTCTGTCACTTTTCCTTCCAATGTCCCTTATTCTGCTTCTTCTGAGACCATTTCCCATTCCTCCACCTCTGCCTACTAACTCTTTTGTAATCAGCAATAAACTATCAAATGAATGCCCCCTTAATGGCTGTTTATCCTTAGAATCAGAGAGTTCAACTGATTCTGTGTTGTTGCCATGGAACTTTACTCCCCTTTCTGAGCTCTCTCCTCAACCTAATTTGCAGTGTTGTTTTGAGGACTGAGTCCATGCTAGGTTGGTGGAAATTCACTGAATCTTATATGTCTGTTGAAAGTTTTTTAAACATGAATTCTTAAGCTGAGAATAGAATATTTTAGAATTCTGTATTTAAACAAGTTTAACTCTTGGTGATTGCAAGGAGATCCAACCAGTCCATTCTGAAGAAGATCAGCCATGGGATTTCTTTGGAAGGAATGATGCTAAAGCTGAAACTCCAGTACTTTGGCCACCTCATGTGAAGAAGAGTTGACTCATCAGAAAAGACTGATCCTGGGAGGGATTGGGGACAGGGGAAGAAGGGGATGACAGAGGATGAGATGGCTGGATGGCATCACTGACTCAATGGGCGTGAGTCTGAGTGAACTCTGGGAGATGGTGATGGACAGGGAGGCCTGGCGTGCTGTGGTTCATGGAGTTGCAGAGAGCTGGACACGACTGAGTGACTGAATGAAATGGAACTGAATTCTTGATGAAAGTGAAAGAGGAGAGTGAAAATGTTGGCTTAAAGCTCAACATTCAGAAAATTAAGATCATGGCATCCGGTCCCATCACTTCATGGCAAATAGATGGGGAAACAGTGGAAACAGTGTCAGACTTTATTTTTGGGGGATCCAAAATCACTGCAGATGGTGAATGCAGCCATGAAATTAAAAGATGCTTACTCTTGGAAGGAAAGTTATGATCAACCTATATCACATATTAAAAAGCAGAGACATTACTTTGCCAACAAAGGTCCATCTAGTCAAGGCTATGGTTTTTCCAGTGGTCATGTATGGATGTAAGAGTTGGACTGTGAAGAAAGCTGAGTGCTGAAGAATTGATGCTTTGGAACTGTGGTGTTGGAGAAGACTCTTGAGAGTCCTTTGGACTACAAGGAGATCCAACTGGTCCATTCTAAAGGAAATCAATCCCAGGTGTTCATTGGAAGGAATGATGCTAAAGCTGAAACTCCAATACTTTGGCCACCTCATGTGAAGAGCTGACTGAGTGGAAAAGACCCTGAATCTGGGAGGGACTGGTAGCAGGAGGAAAAGGAAATGACAGAGGATGAGATGACTGAATGGCATCTCTGACTTGATGGACATGAGTTTGAGTGAACTCTTGGAGTTGGTGATGGACAGGGAGGCCTGGAGTCTTGCAATTCGTGGGGTTGCAAAAAGTCAGACACAACTGAATGACAACTGAATTTTATATTTTATATATGCAGAATGTTCATTTATACATTCATTGGTTGATGGACACTTAAGTTGCTTCAATGTCTTGGCTATTGTAAATAGGTCTGGTAATGCACTTTTAATAAAATGACAATAAGCACTTTCTAATAAATTAGAAACATTTTAAAATGACTATATTTATGACTTCTGCCACAATAAATTGCAACTAATTGCATCAAAGTGCCAGTTAGTGAAATACATTTAAGAAAATATAAGCTTCTTCAAAACTGCAAGAAAATAACTAAAGTATGTGCAAATGTATATAGACCTTCCCTAAAATTCTTACATGCACACACACACACATACATATCACCCTGACTAATAGTGAGTAGAGGAACTAATTGAGGTAGTTGTGATATGTCTTATGTATCTGTGTGTCTCTCAGATTTACTTGTCTTATGGTTACAAACATTAGAGTTGCAGCATTAAACATTTCATACAATCCAAAATGCTTAAATGTGGTGGCACAGATGGAGAAAATATATTAAGTATATAACACAAATTATGTTTAATTATCAGAATCCTTCTGAATAAAAGCTACCAATTATATTAGCTTCTCAGTAAAAGCTACCAATTCTATTTTGGAAAGGTAAAGGTTATAAGAAACATTAGGGATTTATAACCTATTTATTAACTGTAATCAGAAACAGAAATATTAACTCTAAACTGAAAGTTAATTCATGAACTTGTAATTTGTCATGTCAATATGTTTTATGTTAGCTTTAGTTGCATGATATCACTAAAGTTGATGGGAAGTCTAATTATGAGTAAGACTTTGCAGTTACACTTCAAACTGAAGTATTCACCTCAGAAATATTTATGAATTGACATCTCTAAAATGTAATACAGTATTATAAAATTTATAATTAGCCTATATAAAATTTGTTTAATATATAGAGACAAAGTGAAAAGTAATGCCATTTCAAGTTTACATTTGTTTAAATCAAGTACCAACTGCTTCTATACACAAAAATAACATTAAAAATACAGTGATACCCCAACTACCAAAGACTCTATCAAACAGTATTTTAAAAAGATATGTTTAGTCTCCAGATGGAAGTGACTAAAAATTGAGGTTAATATTCCTATTTTATATCCTTTCTTTAAAACATAAAAACATGACATAACCTAGAGCAATCAAATATTCAAAGGTAAAAATTATGAGAAAGAGAGCAAATAAAACACAATTTTCTATATGGGAGTAAATCAGTTGGTCATGGTCAAAGTCTCAGTGAAAGAGATAAGATCAGATGATGCAATAAGAAAATCACCTCATCTAGGATCAATGTCATCTAGATTCAGTAAGCTTTAATGTCTACATCTCTAAAATACTATAATATCTATTTTATGTGGTTATAAGAATTAGATTGTATAGTATTTGTTAAATTCCTTGTGTATAATGCTTACTATATAAAGAGATATAATTTTCTTAAACTTTTTGATATCTTATTTCTCCAAATACTACCACCATTAATAGCAATAATAGGAATAATATAACACATCTTCAACACTTAATGAGTACAACTATAAATCTTTCACTACTAATACTATATAGTACATATACTACTGGTAGTATGTACCAGATATAGGGGAAAGTGATTCATTCATTACATATAGCCTGTGTGTGTGTTACTTGCTTAGTTGTCTCTGACTCTCTGCAATTCCATAGACCATAGCCCATCAGGCTCCTCTGTCCATGGAATTCTCCAGGCAAAACTATTCAAGTGGGTAGCCATTCCCTTCTCCAGGGGATCTTCCAGACCCAGGGATTGGACCTGGGTTCAATTTTCCCTAATATCCCCAATTTTAAAAGTGAGAAAACCTAAACTAACCTCCTTAAAAAAGCTAAGTGAAACAAGGTTACTCAGCTAGTAAGAAGTATAGCCAAAATACGAAGCCAAGCTGACTGGCATCAAAGAACCCAAGTTTAGCCTCTCTTTGAGGGGCACAGGGTAGGGAATGTTTTAAAACTGTCATTGTCTACAAAAATAAAGATTTGAAATATAGTAGTTACATGCAGTTATACTTCATATAGACCACAATAGGAAACTAGAACTTGTAAATGAGTTAAAATTAAGTCAACCATATCTCTGAATATCTGAAGAGTCCTATTACAATCTCTATAGGTGGCATAGCAAGTGCATCAGCAGGCTGACTCATACTGTGTTT
>SJYW01045702.1:88073-100891 GCA_006410735.1 Raphicerus campestris | reverse complement strand
TGTGTGTGTGTTTTCCTGCAGTGTCCAAGATTGTTAACATGGTTGCTGTTGATTTTTACTAGTTACCAGCCTCTACTTGCCTGGATCATACTCATAAGCCTCATCTTAGAAGATAATTGAGTTAGATTCTTTGCATCAGGTGGCCAAAGTATTAGTATCCCAGATCCTAATGCTGGGAAAGATCGAAGGCAAAAGGAGAAGGGAATGGCAGAGGATGAGATGATTAAATAGCATCACCAACTCAATGGACATGAATCTGAGGGAACTCTGGGAGATAGCGAAAGACAGGGGAGCCTGGTGTGCTGCAGCCCATGGGGTTGCAAAGTGTCAGATACAACTCAGTGACTGAACAAAGACAGTAATACTTACCTGCTCTGTCACTTTTCCTTCCAATGTCCCTTATTCTGCTTCTTCTGAGACCATTTCCCATTCCTCCACCTCTGCCTACTAACTCTTTTGTAATCAGCAATAAACTATCAAATGAATGCCCCCTTAATGGCTGTTTATCCTTAGAATCAGAGAGTTCAACTGATTCTGTGTTGTTGCCATGGAACTTTACTCCCCTTTCTGAGCTCTCTCCTCAACCTAATTTGCAGTGTTGTTTTGAGGACTGAGTCCATGCTAGGTTGGTGGAAATTCACTGAATCTTATATGTCTGTTGAAAGTTTTTTAAACATGAATTCTTAAGCTGAGAATAGAATATTTTAGAATTCTGTATTTAAACAAGTTTAACTCTTGGTGATTGCAAGGAGATCCAACCAGTCCATTCTGAAGAAGATCAGCCATGGGATTTCTTTGGAAGGAATGATGCTAAAGCTGAAACTCCAGTACTTTGGCCACCTCATGTGAAGAAGAGTTGACTCATCAGAAAAGACTGATCCTGGGAGGGATTGGGGACAGGGGAAGAAGGGGATGACAGAGGATGAGATGGCTGGATGGCATCACTGACTCAATGGGCGTGAGTCTGAGTGAACTCTGGGAGATGGTGATGGACAGGGAGGCCTGGCGTGCTGTGGTTCATGGAGTTGCAGAGAGCTGGACACGACTGAGTGACTGAATGAAATGGAACTGAATTCTTGATGAAAGTGAAAGAGGAGAGTGAAAATGTTGGCTTAAAGCTCAACATTCAGAAAATTAAGATCATGGCATCCGGTCCCATCACTTCATGGCAAATAGATGGGGAAACAGTGGAAACAGTGTCAGACTTTATTTTTGGGGGATCCAAAATCACTGCAGATGGTGAATGCAGCCATGAAATTAAAAGATGCTTACTCTTGGAAGGAAAGTTATGATCAACCTATATCACATATTAAAAAGCAGAGACATTACTTTGCCAACAAAGGTCCATCTAGTCAAGGCTATGGTTTTTCCAGTGGTCATGTATGGATGTGAGAGTTGGACTGTGAAGAAAGCTGAGCACTGAAGAATTGATGCTTTTGAACGGTAGTGTTAGAGAAGACTCTTGAGAGTCCCTTGGATTGCAAGGAGATCCAACCAGTCCATCCTAAAGGAGATTAGTCCTGGGTGTTCATTGGAAGAACTGATGCTGTATTTGAAACTCCAGTATCTGTTGCTGGGAGGGATTGAGGGCAGGAGGAGAAGGGGACAACAGAGGATGAAATGGCTGGATGGCATCACTGACTCTTTGGACATGAGTCTGAGTAAACTCCGGGAGTTGGTGATGGACAGGGAGGCTTGGAGTGCTGCGATTCATGGGGTCGCAAAGAGTCGGACATGACTGAGTGACTGAACTGAACTGACTAAACTGAATACTTGTAAAATTCCAGCAATGTAGATTGATTCTAAGGCTGGGAAAGGATGCTCTCCAGCATGTAAAGGGGATAAGGATCTGACATTTGTTGAACACATATTAGGCAATATATGTGTGCTATCTTATGCCATGACCATTTTTAAGGTAGGAGCATGTGGTTTGAGAGGATTATTTAAGTTGAAAAAAGTCACAAACCAAATAATTCTTTAATAGTTGTTTTCTTCCATCATCTCCCTTGTTTTGCTTACTCAAAAAACTGCACTTTGGGTCATACTAATGACATTGTCATTTTCACTAAACAAGAGACACATATAACTTATGAAGATAGTGAAAAGTGATTATAAGTAGCCATTTTAATCAACATTAAATTCTCTGGCTGAATGAAATAGTAGATGTGTTAGAGGAGCATCATGATAGTTGAAATGCATCATCTCCATTATGCTTTTAGTACTATTTAAATTAGCCTAAAGCCTTTCTAATACTGTCATCCTGGATTCACAGTGTTTGTAGAATCTCAAAAGGGTAACTACTGATATGGTCTAATCAACTCACATAATACATCCAACAGCAACTGTCACAAATGTGTATTGAATTCTTACGTGTTGAATTCCATTCTAAACCAGGGAAATCCAGCTGCATCTGTATGGAGCTCATGTTTTAGTAGGAAGGGCAATTAACAAAATGAATAAGTAAATTATTTAGTATATTGGAAATGAAAAGTACTATGGGAAAAATGGAACAAGAAAGGAAGATAGCGAGTGTCAGTGTACGTGTGTGTATGTGCAGTTTTAAATAGAGTGAGTAAACTGAACAAGAAAAGTGGAATAACTTGCTAACAGTCATGCAGTTAGGAAGCTGCAGATGGGAACCAGTTCTCAGTGTCCTGATTCATGATCTTACACTCTCAGCTTCTCAACTTAATTGGCTTCAGCCCTCTGAATTTTTTTTTTTAAACAAAGCCAAACCCTAGAAAAATCAGCCGTATGAAACTTTTCATTGGTGCAATCTTCAGAATTCTGTTTCAAGAGACAGGTACTTGTCTCAAAATTGCCTAAGCAAGAATAGGTAAGCTTTAGTGGATGGACAGCAAAGTGTTTCAAGTCATGTAAAAGCACAGGGGGATGATCTGACCCCTGGGAATGTGCATGTTGCCGGTATGGTCTTTCCATCACTTTTCTCTGCTCTCAGGTCAACCTCCTCCTCAAGGCTAGACATCGGACTAATAACAATATTGTCCTAAGACCCAGGCAACAGGGTCTCCTGCTTTGTCCTGTGAATCAGGGACTGCGATAACTTTGTAGCCTTTGCCTGCAGTCCTGATGGTGATGCCCCTTGGGACATTCCCTGGCTCTTTGAACCTCATGTGTGGTCAACCAGAGGCCATGAAGAGCTCCAGAACTTGGGCCTACAGAGCTGTCCTGGGTCACTTAGCCTGCCAAACTTCTGAGAGTGAGCTTGGCAAGCAGACTGCTCGTCATGGCTGGTTCAGTATTTATTTTGCAGGATTATGCGAGTTGGATCTCTGGAAAGGTGCCGACATACTAGTTTTAGGTGATTTTTGCTCAGGTCAGAAAGAAGACAAGTTTAGGGGTCAGGGATATAATGAGCCACTAACAACAATGGGCTTGAATCAGTTGTGTGGTCCCTGAATCAGAGGTGCCACTTCCAGTTTACAGCATCCAGTGAGTAGGGGTTAAGAGCAGTGGAACCTGCAACTCTGTTGCATGAATTGGGATTAACATTTTACTCTCTAGCTGCGTGATCCTGAGCGTGCTATTTGATCTCTTTAGGCCTCAGTTTCCTTATTTGCAAAATGGGGAGATGAGTTTTTACAGATATTAATTGAGATCATGTTTGAGAAGTTCTTAGAACAACCCTTGATACATGATAAGCATCCAATGTCCCATATGGAGCTTGGTTCCAAATCAAATGCTCTCAAGACCCTGTATTCCTTTGATTATATGTGATGGATCCACTTGATAATTAAGGCTTTTGGTCTGCAAAATGCCAGGCTGGATGAATCACAAGCTGGAATCAAGACTGTTGTGAGAAATATCAACAGCTTCAGATATGCAGATGATATCACTTTAATGGTAGAAAGTGAAGAGGAACTAAATAGCCTCATGATGAAGGTAGAAAGGGAGAGTGAAAAGCCGGCTTAAAACCAAACATTCAAAAAATTAAGATCATGACATCCAGTCTCATCACGTCATGGCAAATGGGAGGTGAAAAAAATGGAAACAGTGACAGATTCTCTTTTCTTGGGCTCCAAAATCACTGCAGACAGTGACTGCAGCCATGAAATTAAAAGATGCTTGCTCCTTGGAAGGAAAGCTATGACAAAACTAGACAGCGTATTAAAAAGCAGAGGCATCACTTTGCTGACAAAAGTCTGTATAATCAAAGCTATGATTTTCCCAGTTGTCATTTACAGATGTGAGAGTTGGACCATAAAGGAGGCTGAGCATTTTGAAGAATTAATGCTTTTGAATTGTGGTGGTACGGAAGACCCTTGAGAGTTTCTTGGACAGGTAGGAAATAAAACCAGTCAATCCTAAAGGAAATCAACCCTGAATTTTCATTGGAAGGACTGATGCTAAAGCTGAAGCTCCAATACTTTGGCCACTTGATGTGAAGAGACGACTCATTGGAAAAGATCCTGGTGCTGGAAAATATATTGAAAGCAAAAGGGGAAGGGGGTGGCAGAGGATAAGATGGTTAGATGGCATCATTGACTCAATGGACATGAGTCTGAGCAAACTCTGGGAGACAGTGAAGGACAGGGGAGCTGGCGTGCTGCAGTTTGTGGGATTGCAAAGATTCAGACATGACTTAATCACTCAACAAGTAGGAACACTTTGGGTTTACTGATGCTGACAGACACATATTTCTAAAATAAAACTCAAACTCAAAGTGTTTGATAGAAGCAAAATGAGAGCAATTACAATTTTGTTGAATGTTGCTTTTATTAGGGTAAACACACACAAAGCTAATTTCTATTTGGATTGCAAAATATTGACACTTAAGTAAATTTAACTCAGAATAAGGAATTATATCAAAGTCCAAAATGCTGGGGGGGAGTAATTGGCCCTTATATTGTACACACTAGTAAATTAAATTCAAATAGTTATTCCTGCAACACTCAGGCTGTGACTTTAATTATCCTCAGAACTGAGGATTCAAAGTTAAAGTTTTCAGAGACTGTAATTTTTGTCCAGTTAACCATTTAACAGAATTAGCTTTATGTTATAGAGTTTTCCAGATTATAATTGGTGTGAGGCTCACAGATTTAGAGAACAAACTTATGGCTCCCAGGGGGGAAGAGATAGTGAGTTAAGGCTGGACATGTACACTTCAATATATTTAAAATAGATAACTAACAAGGTCCTACTGTGTAGCACAGGGAACTCTGCTCAATGTTATGTGGCAGCCTGAATGAGAGGGGAATTTGGGGGAGTCTGGATACATCTATGTCTATTCTGAGTGCCTTTCTTGTCCACCTGAAACTATCACAGCATTGTTCGTTGATTATACTCCAATATAAAACAAACAGTTTTTAAAAAATAAAAATAAAATTTAAAAAAATGGTGTGAGGTTGTTGAGTGGGAATTTTAGTGACAACTGTAATTAAAAAATACTCTTAGATGTTTAAATATTTGGCTGTGAGGTTTTTTTTAAGGGATTAAAAAATCTTTTCCCCTATTATAATTTGTTCATTGTATCAGTTAGCCAAGGATGGTTTATTGGGTTTCCATTATGTGCAAATTTCAGTGAAAGTGAAGGTCACCCAGTCGTATCTGACTCTTTGCAACTCTTTGGACTATACAATCCATGGAATTCTCTGGGCCAGAATACTGGAGCTGGTAATCTAACATTTCTCCAGTGGATCTTCCCAACCCAGGAATGGAACCAGGGTCTCCTGCATTGCAGGAGGATTCTTTACCAACTGAGCTATCAGGAGGACTAAACTCAATGGTAAAAGGCAAAGAAGAAAGAAAAGAATATAGAAAGAGAGGAAGGAGAAAAAAATTCATACAAAATCCATATTTTAAGAATATCAGAATTCACAAGAGAGTGGGTGAATCAATAACAGAAATGTGTATGTATTAATATGTACATGTGTGTGTTACATACACACGTGCATAGGTGAACATGACCATGTAGGAAACTGCTTTGATGAGAAAGTGTTAATAAATGAGAATTCAACTTACTGCTAATCAAATAGAGCAACTGTGGAGAAAGTGTATCATTTACAGTGGCCATGGAGAGCCTTTGATGTTGTAAATAGGTGCTGACTTAAAAAAATATTCACAGCTTGAAGCTGAGACTTATGTTTTATTTGGTGGGAATTTGTAGGACTTCAAACCCAGGAGACAGCATCTTAAATAACCCTGAGAGAACTGCTCTGAGGAGGCAAAGGGAGGAACTTGGTTATATAGAAGTTTCATAATAAAGAGCAAGTAGGCTGAACATCAAAAGATTTTTTTTTAATTAAAGAAAACCAGATATCCCAGGTTAAGTATTTTAGCACTTTTCTTTGTATTTGTTGTTGTTCAGTCACTAAGTCATATCTGACCCCTTGCAACCTCGTGGACTGTAGCACACCAGGCTCCCTGCCCTTCACTGTCTCCTGGAGTTTGCTCAAATTCATATCCATCGTAGGTGATGCTATGTAACCATCTCATCTTTTGTCACCCCCCTTCTACTGCCCTCAGACTTTCCCAACATCAGGGTCTTTTCCAATGAGTTGGCTTATTACATCAGTTGTCCAAATTATTGAAGCTTCAGCTTCACCAACAGTCCTTCCAATGATTATTCAGGACTGATTTCCTTTAGGATTGACTGGTTTGATCTTCTTGCTGTCCAAGGGACTCTCAAGAGTCCTGACTACTGGAAAGAAAGAAAATTAGACATTCCACGTGAAGGGATTCAGTGGCTTTCCTCGTCTGGGCTGATGCAGGAGGCCGGGCGCACTGAAATCAATCCTTCTGTGCACACCTCAGCTCTCCTGGGCCAGTGTCCTGTGTTTCCATATTCTGAGCTTCCTTTCCTCAGGGCTCACTGTAGGGAGTGGCTGCAGTCTGATGGTTGGTATTCTTCATCTTCCTCAGTGCCCTTAGGGCTGAAATCTTTGCTGATGACCGTGACATACTTGTTTACTGTCCTGGCAGGAAATAGTCATTTCTTATAGATTAAAGCCAGGAACGCAAACTGACCTTCAGTTCAGTTCAGTTCAGTCGCTCAGTCATGTCCGACTCTCTGTGACCCCATGAATCACAGCATGCCACACCTCCCGGTCCATCACCAACCCCCGGAGTTCACTCAGACTTATGTTCATTGAGTCAGTGATGCCATCCAGCCATCTCATCCTCTGTTGCCCCCTTCTGCTCCTGCTCCCAATTCCTCCCAGCATAAGAGTCTTTTTCAATGAGTCAATTCTCCGCATGAGGTGGCCAAAGTACTGGAGTTTCGGCTTTAGCCTCAGTCCTTCCAAAGAACACCCAGGACTGATCTCCTTTAGAATGGACTGGTTGGATCTCCTTGCAGTCCAAGGGACTCTCAAGAGTCTTTTCCAACACCACAGTCCAAAAGCATCAATTTTTCAGTGTTCAGTTTTCTTCACAGTGCAACTCTCACATCCATACCTGACCACTGGAAAAACCATAGCCTTGACTAGACAGACCTTTGTTGGCAATGTCTCTGCTTTTTAATATGCTATCTAGATTGGTCATAACTTTCTTTCCAAGGAGTAAGTGTCTGCTAATTTCATGGCTGCAGTCACCATCTGCAGTGGTTTTGGAGCCCCCCCAAAATAAAGTCTGACACTGTTTCCACTGTTTCCCCATCTATTTGCCGTGAAGTGATGGGACCAGATGCCATGATCTTCGTTTTCTGAATGTTGAGCTTTAAGCCAACTTTTTCACTCTCCACTTTCATTTTCATCAAGAGACTTTTTAGTTCCTCTTCACTTTCTGCCATAAGGGTGGTATCATCTGCATATCTGAAGTTATTAATATTTCTCCTGGCAATCTTTATTCTAGCTTGTGCTTCTTCCAGTCCAGCGTTTCTCATGATGTACTCTGCATAGAAGTTAAATAAGCAGGGTGACAATATACAGCCTTGACGTACTTCTTTTCCTTTTTGGAATCAGTCAGTTGCTCCATGTTAAGTTCTAACTGTTGCTTCCTGACCTGCATATAGGTTTCCCAAGAGGTTTCCCATCATGCTAAGATGGGCTCAATAAAGGACAGAAATGGTATGGACCTAACAGAAGCAGAAGATACTAAGAAGAAGTGGCAAGATTACAGAGAAGAACTGTACAAAAAAGATCTTCATGACCAAGATAATCATGATGATGTGATCACTCACCTAGAGCCAAACATCCTAGAATGTGAAGTCAAGTGGGCCTTAGAAAGCATCACTATGAACAAAGCTAGTGGAGGTGATGGAATTCCAGTTGAGCTATTTCAAATCCTGAAAGATGATGCTGTGAAAGTGCTGCACTCAATATGCCAGCAAATTTGGAAAACTCAGCAGTGGCCACAGGACTGGAAAAGGTCAGTTTTCATTGCAATCCCAAAGAAAGGCAATGCCAAAGAATGCTCAAACTACTGCACAATTGTGCTCATCTCACATGTTAGTAAAGTAATGCTCAAAATTCTCCAAGCTAGGTTTCAGCAATACATGAACCGTGAACTTCCAGATGTTCAAGCTGGATTTAGAAAAGGCAGAGGAACCAGAGATCAAATTGTGAACATCCACTGGATCATGGAAAAAGCAAGAGAGTTCCAGAAAAACATCTATTTCTGCTTTATTGACTATGCCAAAGCCTTTGACCGTGTGGATCACAATAAACTGTGGAAAATTCTTCAAGAGATGGGAATACCAGACCACCTGACCTGCCTCTTGAGAAACTGACCTTCAGTTTACTATAATTTCAATAAGATATAGACTGTGCATGAAAAGAAGGCAGAAGCTCCTCAAGTTCTAAGGTCTACAGATAAGCAGGAAAAGGTATTTTCTTATCTTTAGAGATTGAGTGGGACAAAGAGTTGGACAGGACTGAGCAACTGAACTGAACTGAACTGAGAGATGCCTAAAGACAAAATACAATCATGAGATTAGCTTGAAGGCGTAGGAGAGTAGGTCTGATCCAGGAGTGGTGTTCTGTTGAGAACAAGGGCCTTGAGACTAACCCTTCTTTAAGTTACGAAGCACCATTGCACTCCACAGGCAAGACTGAGAATGTCTCAGCTCAAAATTAGAGAAATGTTTGAGAGAATCAAATTACTAAATTAATTATTCTAAACTAGTATTTTTTTTTTTTTGGTCTTAAGAATTTTATATACATTTGGTCTTTTAACAATGTGTGCTGGTTAAGAGAATTGACTACAGTTTCAAATGTGTAGTTAAGGACAGCCCCTTGTGAGCCATCGTTGAACATGACAGACTCTGCCACGGACCTGAGTTCTCCAGTATCAAACAGACTTACGGGTTTCTGAAATAGCAAAGTCCACGTGGCAGCACTGAACAGTTGAAGCAAACTGAACATAGTTACCATCAGTTCAGTTCAGTTCAGTCACTCAGTTACCATAGGGAGAGCCAAGTCAGGGTGGCAAGCAGAGTACCTTGACTAACAGCGGAGCGTACAATAAATTCAATGCTTAATGTAAGAGTTTGTTGATGCAAGGGGCCAGGTGGATGGATAATTCATGTCTTTTCTACCCTCTCCCCTTCCTTCCACCCTCCCACCCTCACTTCCTTCCTTTTTTCCCCTTTCTTCATTCCTTTTTACAATAGAAAATTGTGGCTTCTCATTCACTTTTAAAGTTGTGAGTTAATTCAAAGGCTGCGGATCTATTAGTGAAGCCAAACTATAATTTCCTAGGAAATTAGAATGGGTGATGGATTATGGGTGAAGGTGATAATGAATTTTAGGTATTGCCTGGGGACTGCAAAAGCGGAGACTTCAGCGTGTTCCGTCTTATATTAAGTTTATCCAGACAGACAGACTTGTCAGCTACCCCTTGGAAAGGACTCTATGACTGTCTGCTCTGATCAGGAACTGCGTGATCTAGTACAGGGGACATTTGCTGTGCAGCTGTTGACCACTCAAAATATGGCTGATCCAATTCAGTATATGCCATGGGTAAGTTTTAAGACAGTATGAGTAGAGGAAGGTCAAGTATCTCATTAATATTTTCACACTGATTTTTGAAAAGATCATATTTTAGATTAAAATAGATTAAATTGATTTTATTTCTTTCCTTTTGCCTTTTTGAGTACAGTTACTAGAAAATTTTAAGTCACATATGTGGCTTGCATATTTTATCTGAACTGTAACAAAAGGAAGAAAGAATGGGCATTTAAAAACTCTGCCCTGTATAACATGACAATATCATTTATTATTCAAGCCGTGATGTTTGGAGTGTGAAAGTGGGTTATATAGAAAGGATGTCAGGGCAAAGGGCAGGAACTGGGGCTGTCCTAGGCAACTGAAGGTGTGAGGTCACCCTGTAAGAGAGTAACGTGAATGTGAAAGCTCTATACGTCTCCCAAAGGCTAGGATTTTTGATGTTGCTTTTTCTTTCACTAAACTCAACTCTTATGCTGAATTAAACACAGACACATTGGGCCACTGACAAGCAGATTTTGAATTCAGGATCTAATCTTAGTTAAAAACGGTGTTTCGACTCCAGAAAAGCCTGCCAGGAGGAAACGTGAAAAGCAGTCAGACTTTTAGCAAAAAAAAAAAAAAAAATGTTCTCAAAGTTTTAAGCCAGGAGTTTGTGAATGGGACACATGAGGTCCTTAACTCCCCTGAAGTTTGGGGCAAAATCCTGTATTATTTTCCTAGGAGGATATAATATTTATCATATTCTGAAAGGGTGAATATACCTACGGCCCCATTCGGCCCTGTACAGAGGGACCATTTTGCACTTCCCTGGGGGTCTGTCACTTTGTGGGCCAATTTCCTCCTGCAAAGGATGCCAAGGCCCACAAGGAGGGGGTCTGCATGGCCCACAGGCACCCTGTGTATTAACACTTCAGCATTGCAGGCGAGCTAATCCGTCTCTTAAGCTGCTTGGCTGAGCAACTTTTCCAGATCTGATAGAAGGATTTAACCTTTCCTTTTTCCCTCTTGGCACACACTCAATGGAATCCAAATAAAGCATTAAAGGACTTGAAAGGGACTTTCCATTACCAAACAATTCAGTTTAAGTTTCCGACCTTTCCTCTACCTTTTTTTTTTTTTTCCATTCCCTCCTTTCTTCTTCAACATTTGGGATTCAAGGTTGGCATAAAAGCCCCTGGGGACATGTGGAGAGCCAGAGACAGGAACGTGAGTGGAATTTTCCAAATTAAGGCAGTTTATTGGCCTCGGTTGTCAAGTGAACTGGGGAGGCCTGGCTTTCAGGTTCTGCCTGAGAGGAGGAGAGCTTTGACATCTGGGACAGAGTTTTGGCCACCGTGGCTGAAGCCACATATGCTTAGGCTTCACAGAACTCTGCATTTTTCGCAATGCATCCTGCTGTGGGTTCCATCCCTGGGTTGGGAAGATCCCCTGGATAAGAAAATGGAAACCCACTCCAGCAGTCTTGCCTGCAGAATGCCATGGACAGGGGAGCCTGGGGGCTACCTTCTGTGGGGTCATAGAGTCAGACACTGCTGAAGCAACTTAGCATTCATGTATTCCTGTTGTCTGTAGAAGGTAAATTCAACATGCCTTAACTGAACAGCTAAGATGTCAGAAACTGTCCTGCTCTTAGGATGAAAATAGCAGCTAGGATTTAACGGGNAAAAAAAAAAAAAATGTTCTCAAAGTTTTAAGCCAGGAGTTTGTGAATGGGACACATGAGGTCCTTAACTCCCCTGAAGTTTGGGGCAAAATCCTGTATTATTTTCCTAGGAGGATATAATATTTATCATATTCTGAAAGGGTGAATATACCTAGGGCCCCATTCGGCCCTGTACAGAGGGACCATTTTGCACTTCCCTGGGGGTCTGTCACTTTGTGGGCCAATTTCCTCCTGCAAAGGATGCCAAGGCCCACAAGGAGGGGGTCTGCATGGCCCACAGGCACCCTGTGTATTAACACTTCAGCATTGCAGGCGAGCTAATCCGTCTCTTAAGCTGCTTGGCTGAGCAACTTTTCCAGATCTGATAGAAGGATTTAACCTTTCCTTTTTCCCTCTTGGCACACACTCAATGGAATCCAAATAAAGCATTAAAGGACTTGAAAGGGACTTTCCATTACCAAACAATTCAGTTTAAGTTTCCGACCTTTCCTCTACCTTTTTTTTTTTTTTCCATTCCCTCCTTTCTTCTTCAACATTTGGGATTCAAGGTTGGCATAAAAGCCCCTGGGGACATGTGGAGAGCCAGAGACAGGAACGTGAGTGGAATTTTCCAAATTAAGGCAGTTTATTGGCCTCGGTTGTCAAGTGAACTGGGGAGGCCTGGCTTTCAGGTTCTGCCTGAGAGGAGGAGAGCTTTGACATCTGGGACAGAGTTTTGGCCACCGTGGCTGAAGCCACATATGCTTAGGCTTCACAGAACTCTGCATTTTTCGCAATGCATCCTGCTGTGGGTTCCATCCCTGGGTTGGGAAGATCCCCTGGATAAGAAAATGGAAACCCACTCCAGCAGTCTTGCCTGCAGAATGCCATGGACAGGGGAGCCTGGGGGCTACCTTCTGTGGGGTCATAGAGTCAGACACTGCTGAAGCAACTTAGCATTCATGTATTCCTGTTGTCTGTAGAAGGTAAATTCAACATGCCTTAACTGAACAGCTAAGATGTCAGAAACTGTCCTGCTCTTAGGATGAAAATAGCAGCTAGGATTTAACGGGAAACTTATATGTGCAAAGTATTCTGCTGGCCTGAAAACACTAGGTTCAGAATTTTTTCCCTGTTTGACAGATGAGAATACTGAGGCACAGAGTTAAGTTCATCTCCAAGTTCTCATAGACTGGATGTACAAGAGCCAGAATACAAAACCACGCAGTGAGGCTGGAGAGCCAGGACTTAGAGTAGAAAGGGAACTT
>SJYW01045702.1:36959-71888 GCA_006410735.1 Raphicerus campestris | reverse complement strand
CTTCCCTGGTGGCTCGGAGGTTAAAGAGTCTGCCTCCAGTGTGGGAGACCCGGGTTTGATACCTGGGTTGGGAAGATCCCCTGGAGAAGGAAATGGCAATCCACTCCAGTATTCTTGCCTGGAGAATCCCATGGACGGAGAAGCCTAGTAGGTTACAGCCCACGGGGTCGCAAAGAGTCGGACACGACTGAGTGACTTCACCTTACCTTACCTATGATGCTTTCAAATTGTGGTTCTGGAGAAGACTCTTGAAAGTACCTTGGACATCAGGGAGATCAAACCAGTCAACCCTAAAGTAAATCACCCCAAATCTTCATTGGAAGGACTGATGCTGAAGCTGAAACTCCAATACATTGGCCACCAGATGTGAAAAGCTGACTCATTTGGAAAGACCCTGATGCTGGGAAAGACTGAAGGCAGGAGGAGAAGAGGACAAGAGAATGAGATGATTGAATGGCATCACTGACTCGATGGACGTGAGTTTGAGCAAACTCCAGGAGATGGTGAAGGACTGGGAAGCTTAACATGCTGTATACCATGGAGTCTCAAAGAGTCAGGCGTGACTTAGTCACCAAACAGCAACAATGGATGCTAAAGGAGGGCTGCAGGGACATTAGGGAGCAAAATTTATAGAGCTATTTATGCCAAATGAGATAGTGACTTTATCCAATGAGCAATTGCAAGTCATCAGGTGTTATAAGTTTTAGAAACTGTGATCAGATTTGTGAACTGGGTGGCTCAGATGGTAAAGAAGCTGCCTGTGATGCAGGAGACCTGGGTTCAATCCCTGGTTTGGGAGGATTCCCCTGGAGGAGGGCATGACAACCCATTCCAGTATTCTTGCCTGGAGAATCCCCATGGGCAGAGGAGCCTGGAGGGCTACAGTCTCTGGAGTCACAAAGAATCCTACATGGCTGAGTGACTAACGCTTGCACACTTTTCACTTTCTGTATATAGACGATTAGTCAGAGGGAATTTGAACCGTTATGAAAGCACAGAGGCATTAAGGAGCTATGCGGCATTGACCTAGTCTGGGCCTCTTGGGTGAAGAGGGAAGAAGTGGCATCACTTTGGAGATGGGTTTCTCTGGGGAGCTCTGGAGCTATAGCTATAGATGCATGTAGCTTTGCTCCAGTAGACTGCTGAATAATCAGTAAAATAAGACAGAAAATGTCTGTTAATTTCAAAATGCATTCATACATGGTCATGTATGATATGATGGGCAGGCAAATGTATAGGAGACAGTACAGTAGACATTTCTCTCCAGACTTTGGATAAGAAGAGATAGATAGTGCATAGAAAGTGTTAGCTGGAAGGGGATAAGGAACAAAAGATGCCTTTTATCTCAGTTGGGCAAACTTGAGAATGTTTATCTTTTGATGAGAGAAATAAACAGCAAAGGAGATTAAAAAGTATGTTAGGGAAACAGATAACTGATAGATAAGCCCTTAAGAAAGTTAAAAATAATGGAATTGCACTTTAGGTGGGAGAAGAGATAATGATTCCACTGTCGTAGAAAGGAAAATGTGTGGTTGAGGAAGGTGAGTTTACAAGGTTTTGATTTTTGACTTCCCTTGTGGCTCAGAGGGTAAAGAATCTGCCTACAATGCAGGAGACCTGGGTTCCATCCCTGGATCAGGAAGATCCCCTGGAGAAGAAAATTACAACTCACATCAGTATCCTTCCCATGGACAGGGAGCCTGGCGGGCTACAGTCCATAGAGTCCATGGGTTTGCAAGCACTCAGACACAACTGAGCAACTGGGTATGATATTGCCTTCATGAGACAGAAGGTGGAATAATCTGCTTAGGAAAGAGAATGAGTTGGAGGGCTAGTCATTTGACAATGGTTGAAATTAAATGTTAAGCTGAACCTTATAAAGTTTACATGAATATGTAGCAAAGATGGGCTTCCCAGGTGGTGCAGCAGTAAAGAATCTACCTGCCAGTGCAGGAGATACAGGGGATGTGGGTTTGATCCTTGGGCCAGGAAGATCCCCTGAAGTAGAAAATGGCAACCCACTCCAATATTCTTACCTGGAAAATCCCATGGGCAGAGGAACCTGGAGGGCTACCATCCTTGGGGTAGTGTAGAGTCATGCATGCACGCAGTATGTATTTCTAAGCCCAGTAACTTTTCCTCCTTAAGAATTTATTAAATTTTCCTTCTTGGTTTTCTTCCTTTCTTCTTTTTCATTAGACAGTTAGTATTACTAACACTCTTGGCATTTTAACAATAACAAAATAAAGTTTAATACATTTTTGGACATTTAGACTCTATTTTCATCTACTGAGCGTACTTCATCTACTGAACTTAAACATTATGTCAGAGAATTGGGAAATCAATTCTATACCTTTTTATTACTATTAGTTACTGTCCAGAGGAAACTAAATCTTCTCCATTTATAGACCTGGAAAGATATTAAAATGACTCTGTTTACACTGTTGCTTTTTGTTTTACATTAAAAATGCAAATCATCCAGAAACATACTTGTGCCACTGAGAAAGCCTGATATATATCCATTTGCCCATTCATTCATCGTTTAATAAGCATCTCTGTCAGAGGGACTGTCCCAACATTAAGAAGGCCACACACATCAGCCACAGTTCCTGTTTCAAGAACTTTCAGTCTAGTTGGGGAAGTAGAATAGATGGGGTGGACATGCTAAGTCACTTTGGTCATGCCTGCCTCTGCACGCCGTGGACTGTAGCACTTCAGGGTCCTCTGTCTGTGGGATTCTCCAGGTGAGAATACTGGAGCAGGTTGCCATTTTGTTCTCTAGGGGATCTTCCTGACCCAGAGACTGAATCCAAGACTCATGTCTCCTGCATTGGCAGGCTGGCTCTCTGCCACTGGGGCCACCTGGGAAGCCCCAGAGTAAGTGGAGAAACATCACAACCAATTATAACACAGTATGAGTGAGTGAAAGTCACTCAGTCATGTCCTACTCTTTGCGATCCCATGGAATTCTCCAGGCCAGAATACTGGAGTGGGTAGCCGTTCCCTTCTCCAGGGGATCTTCCCAACCCAGGTATCAAACCCAGGTCTCCTGCATTGCAGGCAGATTCTTTACCAGCTGAGCCACCAGGGAAGCCCATAACACAATATGCTCAGTCGCTTCAGTAATGACCAACTCTTTGTGACCCCATGGCCTGTAGCCTGCCAGGCTCCTCTGTCCATAGGTCTTCCCAGGCAGGGATGCTGGAGTGGTTTGCCATTTCCTCCTCCAAGAGATCTTCCTGACCCAGGGATCAAACCTGCATCCCCCGTTTCCTCTCATAGAAGCATTTAAAGACATTAAAAAAAAATCCAATTTCTAAAGCTACTGCCTTCCCTCTGACCAATTCTTCTCTTGTATTTGAAATTCTCTCCTTCCTTGACTCTTAAAACTCCAAGACCTATTTCTCTTTCTCCTCCAGCCTCCTTGCCAGTCTTCTCCTTTACTTCACCTGCTTCTAAATATCAGTGTTCCTTTAAGCACAGTTCTTCAGGACTCTTCTTACTTTTCATGGGCACAATCTGGGATTCAACTATCATCTATATATGCTCTTTTCCCTCTATATGCCTGAGCTCTAGCCACGTAACCAACTTCCTATTCAATATCTCCACTTGAACATTCCAAGCAATCCTCAAATTCAAAAGACTTAAAACTATATTCCTGGGCTTCCCTGGTGGATCAGTGGTTGAGAAATCTGCCTTGCAATGCAAGGGACATCAGTTTGGTCCAGGAAGAATCCACATGCCAAAGAGCAACTAAGTCTGTGCACCGCAAATACTCAGCCCATGCTCTGCAACTACTGCAACTACTGCATGCTGCAAGAGGAGAGGCCACTGAAATGAAATGAGAAGCCCTTGCACGCACAACAATAGCACAATATGATGCTAAATATGTAACAGCTCCATATACAGTGCTCCTTGGGCAGCAAGACTACGATGCCTCTTTGGAAGAGTGGCTGAATGCTTCAGTGAGTCTGGGGTGATGAGGAAATAGGTGTTTCCTGGTTCCAACTCTGTTTTGTCTCCTAGAACACATGAAGAGCATGAGAAATGTGCTAACCACATATGAAGTCCCCTGTAGAGACCCAGGGTTTCAGCAGGCAGCAGTGACCACCCAGCTGGGAGCTGGAAGATTGACCCATGGGAACGTCAAGATGTCCAAGAGTAATACGAGAAGGTACTGACAGTTGTCACTTATTAAGTAACTCTATGACACACGTCAAGACTAGGAACTTGGGGTGCATCATTCTTTCCTCACCACAACCCTCTAATGAGGAAGAAACGTTCATTGTCAGCACTGGGAAACCGATGCTTACCTGTATTTAACATACACTTCCAAGGTCAAAGAATAATGCTAAGTTGTGCCAGAGTTAAAAGTTAAGGGTCTGTGTGTGGCACCGGTGGTCTCCGTGAGGCCACAGACACCTGCCTGCTTGCTTTTCATATGGATTATGAATGACAACTTGGTTTTAAAAAAATGGAGCATTACTACTGCTTGGCTAAAATGAAGGTTTGATTAAAATTAAAACCCTAACCTCTCATTTTCGCATGCAGTACTGATAATTTTCATGTCCTATGAAATATGCTAAAAACACTAATATATTAGTCAGAATTTTTTTCTTTTTCAGAATTTTAAGTTTTTAACTCTTTCATTTTCAGTTTTAAAACCAAGCAGACACAGATTGATTCTCTACTTACTAAGAATAATAAAGTCAGTCTTAACATCCAATAGCAAGAGATTACTAGGAACAGCCCAAATAAACGGCAATAGAATTATTTTAATACCTTTATTATTGCATCTTTTATTACATTTCTTTTATTTTTTCTTAATAAAAAAGTAACAAAAACTCATTAAAGAAAAATTAAAAACAGCATTCATAATCTCCCCCACTTTGACATCTACTATTAAAATCATTGTATGCATGTAAGGTCTTCCCAGAGATCCCACTATATATTAGTTCACTATAACATGAAGATTTAATACAAATGCTTTTTCTTTATCTTCTGCAGTTTATGACATCTTTTAAAATAATTCCTTGATACTTTAGTTATTCCACTGTTCATTACCACAAAGTACATAGAACAGAGGAATACTTGGCAGAACATGATTTAGAAATGAATTGGCAAAAAAGTAGAACTCACCTAGAACATTCTGAGAAAAGGCATATTTTTAAAGATCAATAACCCTACAGTGATTTGAAATGACCAGGTCTATATTGGAAAGGCCAATTACCACTGCGTTGTTTCCTTATTTTAAATTAATTTTTATTGGAGCACAGTTGCTTAACAATGTTGTCTTAGTTTCTACTGTACAACAAAATGAACCAGCTGCACACATATGCATATCCCTTCCCTCTTGGACTGCCTTCCCGTTTGTCAGCACAGAGCGTTAAGTAGTTTCCCGTGCTGCACAGTAGGTTCTCATTAGTTATCTGTTTTATGCAGAGTGCCAATAGTGTATATGCGTCAATCCTAATCTCCCATGTCCCTGGATTAAATAAAAAAAGCACCTCATATTTCATTAAAGGTAGCAGGGGAGTGGCATGGACCATCTGTAGCCACCCATCTCTTTCTTCCAGGGACAAGGTCCACTTCAACTTTCCAACCATCCAAACAGAGATGATCAGGGGGGATGTTTGTATACTTGGAGCATCCTTGGCTCCTTGGCTACCTCAGCCCACATAAAACCCATCAGCAGATCCTTTCTTTTCTGTATTCAACACATCCAGGGCCAGATCACTTCTCAAGACATCTGCACTTATCACTCCAGTACAAGCTACTGCCATTCATCTCTTAATTGGTCCCCTTGCTTCTGGTTTGCCCATTACAATCTATTCCTCACACACGGACCAGCGGGATGCTGTTAAACTTGAGGTCAGATTATCCTGCTCCTCTGTTCAAACGGCCTTTCATCTGGTTCAAAGGGAACACCCAAGTCTGACACAGCACGGTGTACATGGCTCTTCAGTGTCTGCTCTTGACCTCACCTGCTCTGACCTCATATATTCTCGAACCTTCTCCTCATCTGCTCTATTCCTGCCACCCTGGGATCCTGAATCTTCCTTCAGCACATGAGATATTCTCTAGCTTCTGAGCCATTGTACTTGCTTTCACACATTCCAGGAATGTTCTTTTCTGCACGACTTAGTCCCTCGAAACCTTCACGTCCTTGCTCCAATGTTCCCTCCACACTGAAGGCTTCCCTTGATGATTCTGATCAGTGGCAACCTTTCCTACTTTCTTATCAGGTTTCCCTTTAACACTTATCAACCTCTTTTATATTATATGTTTGATTTTTTTTGAAAGTTTTTTTTAATACTTTATTCTACTTTACAATACTGTATTGGTTTTGCCATACATTGACATGAATCAGCCACAGGTGTACATGATCTCCCAATGCCGAAGCCCCCTCCCACCTTCCACCCCACAACATCTCCCTGGATCATCCCGTACACCAGCCCCAAGAATCCTGTATCCTGTATTGAACATAGACTGGCGCTTTGTTTCTTATATGATAGTATACATGTTTCAGTGCCATTCTCCCAAGTAAGTTAGCGTTACCAGGGTTAGGAGTAGAGGACAAATCCTTTAATGGGTATAAAGTTTAGGCATGCCTGGCAGTATGCAGGATTCTAGTTCCCCAACCAGGGATAGAACCTGTGCCCCCAGGTTTAGGGGTGCAAAGTGTTAACCACTGGATCATCAGGGAAGACCCTGTTTTGTTTGATTTATGGACTGAAGTACTCTCCCCCAAGCAGAATGAACACTTTAAGAGGACAAGAATTTTTGGATTTTATTTCACTGTTATAGCCACAGTTGTACAGAGTAGGTATAAACACACTTTTGTTGAATGACAAGCTTCCTTCTGTTATCTCTAGCAGTAAAGCTCATTGCTGTTACAATGAGCTTTATTATCCATGCAGGGCCCCTAGGAGTGAGGGTGGAGGGAACTGGTACATGTTTCCAATGAGACAGAAGGAACAGGTTACCAGCTTTCCCTGGTAAGATCAACATTTTTGCTACCAAAATTCAAACCGTGACTCAGCAGCCTGGACAGATCTCTTGTATGTCTTCATTTGTGTGGACAGGTCATTTGTTACATCTTTATTCACGTCCTTTGCCCAAAAGGAAAATAGTCACCTGTTTTCAGTTGAACAATATGCTGCTATTGAAAGTGTTTACATTGGGATTCCTTAGTGGCCCAGTAGTAAAGAACTCTCCTGCTAACACAAAAGATGCCGTTGCTATCCCTGGGTCAAGAAAATTCTCCTGGAGAAGGAAATGACAATCCACTTAGTATTCTTGCCTGGGAGATTCCATGGACAGAGGAGTCTGGTGGGCTACAGTCCACGGGGTTTCAAAAGAGTTGGACATGACTTAGTGATTAAGTAACAACAACACCACAAGGAAAAAGTAATCCATAGGAACAGGGTGACAAAACAGAAAAAAAACAGAAAAAACATAAACAGTTGTGAAAAATTCTTAGTCTGGACCAAAGCAACAGGGTTTAAAGCCTCTTTATTTGCATTTAAGCATGTTTTTCAGCTTCTTTAGAGCTGCAAATGCTGACTCTAGTAGCACATACCTAATAGAGCTGGGTGATGAAAGAAAGAATGTCCAGAAAATAGAGAATCTACAATTCTCAATGTGCAATCATTAAAAGCTATTGTCATCATCACTGTAATTGTGCTAAGTGAGAAGAGCAGGGCACAAAGTTGTACGTGTGTCGGAACACATCGACACAAAGCTCATGTTCGCACAAGGATTTTCCATCTTTGCTTTGGGGCTTGGGGCTCTCGCCCTCAAGTAGCCAGTTCCATGTTTGTGCACCTGCCACTTGAACACACCAACCAGATGCCAACTGTGGTCTCCTTCAACTTTCTCTTAACTGCAAGTGAGAGACATCTGAATCGACTTAAATAAAGAGAATTCACTGGATCATAAAAACTAGGAAATTTACTGGGCAAAGCTAGTTTTATACAAGTTTAGGTTGAGGCATCTGAATGAAATGAAGGTCTCAGGATTCTTTCTCTCCTTCACCCTTCCCTCCTTCCTTTCTTCCTTCCCTCCTCTGTCCTTCTCTCTCCATCTCTCCTTTCTCTCTCTCCCCCAAACTCTGTTTGTTTTAGCTTGGACTTACCGTCAGGCAGGTAATTTTTATCCATAATAAAATGAGACTCCAGGGCCAACCTGATGCTCTGCATCACCTCATACTCAAAGGAGCCGCTTCCCAACAGCTCTAACCGAAGCCCTAGAGAGGTCTTCTGTGGGTGGCTTTGGTTCACATGGCCACACTTGAACTAATCACAGTGGCCCAGGCAAAGATCACTTGGGTTCTTTATGTTCACTTAGAGGTGGGGGTGGGGGCGTGGAATGGAGCGCAGAGAGGCCCATTGGGCCACAAAGATGTTTATTACTGTTATACAAAGAGAGGGAGTGTGTTTCTACAAAGAACTGTTGAATAGACATAGAGAAGGAAAAAGTTGAAAGGGAATTCTCCACAATATTTGTGGATGAAATGTGATTAACATGTATAATTAATGACAGATGATTTATTTCTACTTTAAAAATGTTCCAAATAGCCCTCATAGTTCTACAAAAGAGTCCAAAATGCAGTGAGTGAGTGAGTAAAAGTCGCTCAGTTGTGTCCAACTCTTTGCAACCTCATGGACTATACAGTCCATGGAATTCTCCAGGCCAGAATACTGGAGTGGGTAGCCTTTCCCTTCTCCATGGAATTGTCCCAACCCAGGAATTGAACCCAGGACTCCTGCATTGCATTCTTTACCAGCTGAGCCACAAGGGAAGCCACCCAAATGCAGTACTTGGGTGCAATCTCAAAAACGACAGAATTATCTCTGTTCCTTTCAAAAGCAAGCCATTCAATATCACAGTAATCCAAGTCTATGCCCCAGTCACTAATGTGGAAGAAGCTGAAGTTGAATGCTTTTATGAAGACTTACAAGACCTTCTAGAACTAACATCAAAAAAAGATATCCTTTTCATTGTAGGGGAATGGAATGCAAAGTAGAAAGTAAAGAGATACCTGGAGGAACAGGCAAGTTTGGCCTTGGAGCACAAGATCAGTTCAGTTCGGTTAAGTTCAGTTGCTCAGTTGTGTCCAACTCTTTGCAACCCCATGAATCGCAGCATGTCAGGCCTCCCTGTCCATCAACAACTCCCAGAGTTCACTCAGACTGTAGTCCATCGAGTCAGTGATGCCATCCAGCCATCTCGTCCTCAGTCTTCCCCTTCTTCTCCTGCCCCCAATCCTTCCCAGCATCTCAGTCTTTTCCAATGAGTCAACTCTTCGCATGAGGTGGCCAGAGTACTGGAGTTTCAGCTTTAATATCATTCCTTCCAAAGAAATCCCAGGGCTGATCTCCTTCAGAATGGACTGGGTGGATCTCCTTGCAGTCCAAGGGATTCTCAAGAGTCTTCTCCAACACCACAGTTCAAAAGCATCAATTCTTCAGCTCTCAGCCTTCTTCACAGTCCAACTCTCACATCCATACATGACCACTGGAAAAACCATAGCCTTGACTAGACGGACCTTTGTTGACAAAGTAATGTCTCTGCTTTTTAATATGCCATCTAGGTTGGTCATAACTTTTCTTCTAAGGAGTAAATAAGCATCTTCTAATTTCATGGTGGCAATCACCATCTGCATTGATTATGGAGCCCAAAAAAATAAAGTCTGACACTGTTTCTCCATCTATTTCCCATGGAGTGATGGGACCAGATGACATGATCTTCGTTTTCTGAATGTTGAGCTTTAAGCCAACTTTTTAACTCTCCTCTTTTACTTTCATCAAGAGGCTTTTGAGTTCCTCTTCACTTTCTGCCATCAGGGTGGTATCATCTGCATATCTGAGGAGTACAAGATGAAGCAGGGGAAATGCTAAGCGAGTTCTGCCAAGAGAACACACTGGTCATAGCAAACACCTTCTTCCAACAACACAAGAAAAAAGTCTACACATGGACATCACCAGATGGTCAGTATTGAAATCTGATTATATTCTTGGCAGACGAAGATGGAAAAGTTCTATACAGTCAGCAAAAACAAGACTGTGAACTGACTGTGGCTCAGATCACGAACTCCTTATTGTCAAATTCAGACTTAAATTGAAGAAAGTAGGGAAAACCACAAGGCCATTGAGATATGACATAAATCAAATCCCTTATGAATATACAATGGAAGCGACAAATATATTCAAGGGATTAGATCTGACAGAGTGCTTAAAGAACTATAGATGAGGGTTCATAACATCGTACAGGAGGTGGTGATCAAAACCATCCCCAAGAAGAAGCAATGCAAAACGGCAAAATGGTTGTCTGAGCCTTACAAATAGCTAGCAAAGAAGAGAAGCAAAAAGCAAAGGAGAAAAGTAATGATATATCCATCTGAATGCAGAGTTTGAAAGAATAACAAGGAGAGATAAGAAATCCTTCCTCAATGATCAATGCAAAGAAATAGAGGAAAACAATAGAATGGAAAAGACTAGAAATCCCTTCAAGAAAATTAGAGATACCAAGGGAACATTTCCTGTAAAGTTGGATACAATAAAGGAAAAAAATGGTATGGACCTAATAGAAGCAGAAGATATTAGGAAGAGGTGGCAAGAATACACAAAACAAAAAACATATTCATGACCCAGGTAACCACAAAGGTGTGATCACTCACCTAGAGCCAGACATCCTGGAGTATGAAGTCAAATGAATCTTAGGAGTCATCACTACAAACAAAGCTAGTGGAGAGATGATGGAACTCCTGTCGAGCTATTTCAAATCCTAAAAGATAATGCTGTTGAAGTGCTGCACTCAATATGCCAGCAAATTTGGAAAAATTAGCAGTGGCCGCAGAAGTGGAAAAGGTCAGTTTTCATTTCAATCCCAAAGAAAAGCAGTGCCAAAGAATGTTCAAACTACCACACAATTACACTCATCTCACATGCTAGCAAAGTAATGCTCAACATTCTTCAAGCTAGGCTTCAACAGTATAAGAACTGAGAACTGAGAACTTCCAGATGTTCAAGCTGGATTTAGGAAAGGCAGAGGAATCGGAGATCAAATTCCTTACATTCATAGAAAAAGCAAGAGAATTCCAGACAAAAACATCTACTTCTGCTTCATTGACCATGCCAAAGGCTTTGACTGTGTGGATCACAACAAACTGTGGAAAATTCTTCAAGAGATGAGAATACCAGACCACCTTACCTGCCACCTGAGAAATCTGTAGGCAGGACAAGAAGCAACAGTTAGAACTGGACATGAAACAGATTGGTTCCAAATCGGGAAGAGTATGACAAGGCTGTATATTGTCACCCTTCTTATTTAACTTATACACAGATTATAACATGTACAATACCAAGCTGGATGAAGTAGAAACTGGAATCAAGNCAGGCCAGAATACTGGAGTGGGTAGCCGTTCCCTTCTCCAGGGGATCTTCCCAACCCAGGTATCAAACCCAGGTCTCCTGCATTGCAGGCAGATTCTTTACCAGCTGAGCCACCAGGGAAGCCCATAACACAATATGCTCAGTCGCTTCAGTAATGACCAACTCTTTGTGACCCCATGGCCTGTAGCCTGCCTCTGTCCATAGGTCTTCCCAGGCAGGGATGCTGGAGTGGTTTGCCATTTCCTCCTCCAAGAGATCTTCCTGACCCAGGGATCAAACCTGCATCTCCCGTTTCCTCTCATAGAAGCATTTAAAGACATTAAAAAAAGAAAAAATCCAGTTTCTAAAGCTACTGCCTTCCCTCTGACCAATTCTTCTCTTGTATTTGAAATTCTCTCCTCCCTTAACTCTTAAAACTCCAAGACCTATTTCTCTTTCTCCTCCAACCTCCTTGCCAGTCTTGTCCTTTACTTCACCTGCTTCTAAATATCAGTGTTCCTTTAAGCATAGTTCTTCAGGACTCTTCTTACTTGCTCATGGGCACAATCTGGGATTCAACTATCATCTATATATGCTCTTTTCCCTCTATATGCCTGAGCTCTAGCCATGTAACCAACTTCCTATTCAATATCTCCACTTGAACATTCCAAGCAATCCTCAAATTCAAAAGACTTAAAACTATATTCCTGGGCTTCCCTGGTGGATCAGTGGTTGAGAAATCTGCCTTGCAATGCAAGGGACATCAGTTTGGTCCAGGAAGAATCCACATGCCAAAGAGCAACTAAGTCTGTGCGCCGCAAATACTCAGCCCATGAGCTGCAACTACTGAAGCCTGCATGCTGCAAGAGGAGAGGCCACTGAAATGAAATGAGAAGCCCTTGCACACACAACAATAGCACAATATGATGCTAAATATGTAACAGCTCCTTATACACTGCTCCTTGGGCAGCAAGACTGCGATGCCTCGTTGGAAGAGTGGCTGAATGCTTCAGTGAGTCTGGGGTGATGAGGAAATAGGTGTTTCCTGGTTCCAACTCTGTTTTGTCTCCTAGAACACATGAAGAGCATGAGAAATGTGCTAACCATATATGAAGTTCCCTGTAGAGACCCAGGATTTCAGCAGGCAGCAGCGACCACCCAGCTGGAAGTTGGAAGATTGACCCATGGGAACGTCAAGATGTCCAAGAGTAATCCGAGAAGGTACTAACAGTTGTCACTTACTAAGTAACTCTATGACACACGTCAAGACTAGGAACTTTGGGTGCATCATTCTTTCCTCACCACAACCCTCTAATGAGGAAGAAATGTTCATTGTCAGCACTGGGAAACCGATGCTTGCTTGTATTTAACATACACGTCCAAGGTCAAAGAATAATGCTAAGTTGTGCCAGAGTTAAAAATTAAGGGTCTATGTGCGGCACTGGTGGTCTCCTTGAGGCCACAGATGCCTGCCTGTTTGCTTTTCATATGGATCATGAATGACAACTTGGTTTAAAAAAAAATGGAGCATTACTACTGCTTGGCTAAAATGAAGGTTTGATTAAAATTAAAACCCTAACCTCTCATTTTCGCATGCAGTACTGATAATTTTCATGTCCTATGAAATATGCTAAAAACACTAATATATTAGTCAGAATTTTTTTCTTTTTCAGAATTTTAAGTTTTTAACTCTTTCATTTTCAGTTTTAAAACCAAGCAGACACAGATTTTTCTCTACTTACTAAGAATAATAAAGTCAGTCTTAACATCCAAGAGATTACTAGGAACAGCCCAAATAAACAGCAATAGAATTATTTTAATACCTCTATTATTGCATCTTTTATTACATTTCTTTTATTTTTTCTTAATAAAAAAGTAACAGAAACTCATTAAAGAAAAATTAAAAACAGCATTCATAATCTCCCCCACTTTGACATCTACTATTAAAATCATTGTATGCATGTAAGGTCTTCCCAGAGATCCCACTATATATTAGTTCACTATAACATTAAGATTTAATACAAACACTTTTTCTTTATCTTCTGCAGTTTATGACATCTTTTAAAATAATTCCTTGATACTTTAGTTATTCCACTGTTCATTACCACAAAGTACATAGAACAGAGGAATACTTGGCAGAACATGATTTAGAAATGAATTGGCAAAAAAGTAGAACTCACCTAGAACATTCTGAGAAAAGGCACATTTTTAAAGATCAATAACCCTACAGTGATTTGAAATGACCAGTTCTATATTGGAAAGGCCAATTACCACTGCGTTGTTTCCTTATTTTAAATTAATTTTTATTGGAGCACAGTTGCTTAACAATGTTGTCTTAGTTTCTACTGTACAACAAAATGAACCAGCTGCACACATATGCATATCCCTTCCCTCTTGGACTGCCTTCCCGTTTGTCAGCACAGAGCGTTAAGTAGTTTCCCGTGCTGCACAGTAGGTTCTCATTAGTTATCTGTTTTATGCAGAGTGCCAATAGTGTATATGCGTCAATCCTAATCTCCCATGTCCCTGGATTAAATAAAAAAAGCACCTCATATTTCATTAAAGGTAGCAGGGGAGTGGCATGGACCATCTGTAGCCACCCATCTCTTTCTTCCAGGGACAAGGTCCACTTCAACTTTCCAACCATCCAAACAGAGATGATCAGGGGGGATGTTTGTGTACTTGGAGCATCCTTGGCTCCTTGGCTACCTCAGCCCACATAAAACCCATCAGCAGATCCTTTCTTTTCTGTATTCAACACATCCAGGGCCAGATCACTTCTCAAGACATCTGCACTTATCACTCCAGTACAAGCTACTGCCATTCATCTCTTAATTGGTCCCCTTGCTTCTGGTTTGCCCATTACAATCTATTCCTCACACACGGACCAGCGGGATTCTGTTAAACTTGAGGTCAGATTATCCTGCTCCTCTGTTCAAACGGCCTTTCATCTGGTTCAAAGGGAACACCCAAGTCTGACACAGCACGGTGTACATGGCTCTTCAGTGTCTGCTCTTGACCTCACCTGCTCTGACCTCATATATTCTCGAACCTTCTCCTCATCTGCTCTATTCCTGCCACCCTGGGATCCTGAATCTTCCTTCAGCACATGAGATATTCTCTAGCTTCTGAGCCATTGTACTTGCTTTCACACATTCCAGGAATGTTCTTTTCTGCACGACTTAGTCCCTCGAAACCTTCACGTCCTTGCTCCAATGTTCCCTCCACACTGAAGGCTTCCCTTGATGATTCTGATCAGTGGCAACCTTTCCTACTTTCTTATCAGGTTTCCCTTTAACACTTATCAACCTCTTTTATATTATATGTTTGATTTTTTTTGAAAGTTTTTTTTAATACTTTATTCTACTTTACAATACTGTATTGGTTTTGCCATACATTGACATGAATCAGCCACAGGTGTACATGATCTCCCAATGCCGAAGCCCCCTCCCACCTTCCACCCCACAACATCTCCCTGGATCATCCCGTACACCAGCCCCAAGAATCCTGTATCCTGTATTGAACATAGACTGGCGCTTTGTTTCTTATATGATAGTATACATGTTTCAGTGCCATTCTCCCAAGTAAGTTAGCGTTACCAGGGTTAGGAGTAGAGGACAAATCCTTTAATGGGTATAAAGTTTAGGCATGCCTGGCAGTATGCAGGATTCTAGTTCCCCAACCAGGGATAGAACCTGTGCCCCCAGGTTTAGGGGTGCAAAGTGTTAACCACTGGATCATCAGGGAAGACCCTGTTTTGTTTGATTTATGGACTGAAGTACTCTCCCCCAAGCAGAATGAACACTTTAAGAGGACAAGAATTTTTGGATTTTATTTCACTGTTATAGCCACAGTTGTACAGAGTAGGTATAAACACACTTTTGTTGAATGACAAGCTTCCTTCTGTTATCTCTAGCAGTAAAGCTCATTGCTGTTACAATGAGCTTTATTATCCATGCAGGGCCCCTAGGAGTGAGGGTGGAGGGAACTGGTACATGTTTCCAATGAGACAGAAGGAACAGGTTACCAGCTTTCCCTGGTAAGATCAACATTTTTGCTACCAAAATTCAAACCGTGACTCAGCAGCCTGGACAGATCTCTTGTATGTCTTCATTTGTGTGGACAGGTCATTTGTTACGTCTTTATTCACGTCCTTTGCCCAAAAGGAAAATAGTCACCTGTTTTCAGTTGAACAATATGCTGCTATTGAAAGTGTTTACATTGGGATTCCTTAGTGGCCCAGTAGTAAAGAACTCTCCTGCTAACACAAAAGATGCCGTTGCTATCCCTGGGTCAAGAAAATTCTCCTGGAGAAGGAAATGACAATCCACTTAGTATTCTTGCCTGGGAGATTCCATGGACAGAGGAGTCTGGTGGGCTACAGTCCACGGGGTTTCAAAAGAGTTGGACATGACTTAGTGATTAAGTAACAACAACACCACAAGGAAAAAGTAATCCATAGGAACAGGGTGACAAAACAGAAAAAAAACAGAAAAAACATAAACAGTTGTGAAAAATTCTTAGTCTGGACCAAAGCAACAGGGTTTAAAGCCTCTTTATTTGCATTTAAGCATGTTTTTCAGCTTCTTTAGAGCTGCAAATGCTGACTCTAGTAGCACATACCTAATAGAGCTGGGTGATGAAAGAAAGAATGTCCAGAAAATAGAGAATCTACAATTCTCAATGTGCAATCATTAAAAGCTATTGTCATCATCACTGTAATTGTGCTAAGTGAGAAGAGCAGGGCACAAAGTTGTACGTGTGTCGGAACACATCGACACAAAGCTCATGTTCGCACAAGGATTTTCCATCTTTGCTTTGGGGCTTGGGGCTCTCGCCCTCAAGTAGCCAGTTCCATGTTTGTGCACCTGCCACTTGAACACACCAACCAGATGCCAACTGTGGTCTCCTTCAACTTTCTCTTAACTGCAAGTGAGAGACATCTGAATCGACTTAAATAAAGAGAATTCACTGGATCATAAAAACTAGGAAATTTACTGGGCAAAGCTAGTTTTATACAAGTTTAGGTTGAGGCATCTGAATGAAATGAAGGTCTCAGGATTCTTTCTCTCCTTCACCCTTCCCTCCTTCCTTTCTTCCTTCCCTCCTCTGTCCTTCTCTCTCCATCTCTCCTTTCTCTCTCTCCCCCAAACTCTGTTTGTTTTAGCTTGGACTTACCGTCAGGCAGGTAATTTTTATCCATAATAAAATGAGACTCCAGGGCCAACCTGATGCTCTGCATCACCTCATACTCAAAGGAGCCGCTTCCCAACAGCTCTAACCGAAGCCCTAGAGAGGTCTTCTGTGGGTGGCTTTGGTTCACATGGCCACACTTGAACTAATCACAGTGGCCCAGGCAAAGATCACTTGGGTTCTTTATGTTCACTTAGAGGTGGGGGTGGGGGCGTGGAATGGAGCGCAGAGAGGCCCATTGGGCCACAAAGATGTTTATTACTGTTATACAAAGAGAGGGAGTGTGTTTCTACAAAGAACTGTTGAATAGACATAGAGAAGGAAAAAGTTGAAAGGGAATTCTCCACAATATTTGTGGATGAAATGTGATTAACATGTATAATTAATGACAGATGATTTATTTCTACTTTAAAAATGTTCCAAATAGCCCTCATAGTTCTACAAAAGAGTCCAAAATGCAGTGAGTGAGTGAGTAAAAGTCGCTCAGTTGTGTCCAACTCTTTGCAACCTCATGGACTATACAGTCCATGGAATTCTCCAGGCCAGAATACTGGAGTGGGTAGCCTTTCCCTTCTCCATGGAATTGTCCCAACCCAGGAATTGAACCCAGGACTCCTGCATTGCATTCTTTACCAGCTGAGCCACAAGGGAAGCCACCCAAATGCAGTACTTGGGTGCAATCTCAAAAACGACAGAATTATCTCTGTTCCTTTCAAAAGCAAGCCATTCAATATCACAGTAATCCAAGTCTATGCCCCAGTCACTAATGTGGAAGAAGCTGAAGTTGAATGCTTTTATGAAGACTTACAAGACCTTCTAGAACTAACATCAAAAAAAGATATCCTTTTCATTGTAGGGGAATGGAATGCAAAGTAGAAAGTAAAGAGATACCTGGAGGAACAGGCAAGTTTGGCCTTGGAGCACAAGATCAGTTCAGTTCGGTTAAGTTCAGTTGCTCAGTTGTGTCCAACTCTTTGCAACCCCATGAATCGCAGCATGTCAGGCCTCCCTGTCCATCAACAACTCCCAGAGTTCACTCAGACTGTAGTCCATCGAGTCAGTGATGCCATCCAGCCATCTCGTCCTCAGTCTTCCCCTTCTTCTCCTGCCCCCAATCCTTCCCAGCATCTCAGTCTTTTCCAATGAGTCAACTCTTCGCATGAGGTGGCCAGAGTACTGGAGTTTCAGCTTTAATATCATTCCTTCCAAAGAAATCCCAGGGCTGATCTCCTTCAGAATGGACTGGGTGGATCTCCTTGCAGTCCAAGGGATTCTCAAGAGTCTTCTCCAACACCACAGTTCAAAAGCATCAATTCTTCAGCTCTCAGCCTTCTTCACAGTCCAACTCTCACATCCATACATGACCACTGGAAAAACCATAGCCTTGACTAGACGGACCTTTGTTGACAAAGTAATGTCTCTGCTTTTTAATATGCCATCTAGGTTGGTCATAACTTTTCTTCTAAGGAGTAAATAAGCATCTTCTAATTTCATGGTGGCAATCACCATCTGCATTGATTATGGAGCCCAAAAAAATAAAGTCTGACACTGTTTCTCCATCTATTTCCCATGGAGTGATGGGACCAGATGACATGATCTTCGTTTTCTGAATGTTGAGCTTTAAGCCAACTTTTTAACTCTCCTCTTTTACTTTCATCAAGAGGCTTTTGAGTTCCTCTTCACTTTCTGCCATCAGGGTGGTATCATCTGCATATCTGAGGAGTACAAGATGAAGCAGGGGAAATGCTAAGCGAGTTCTGCCAAGAGAACACACTGGTCATAGCAAACACCTTCTTCCAACAACACAAGAAAAAAGTCTACACATGGACATCACCAGATGGTCAGTATTGAAATCTGATTATATTCTTGGCAGACGAAGATGGAAAAGTTCTATACAGTCAGCAAAAACAAGACTGTGAACTGACTGTGGCTCAGATCACGAACTCCTTATTGTCAAATTCAGACTTAAATTGAAGAAAGTAGGGAAAACCACAAGGCCATTGAGATATGACATAAATCAAATCCCTTATGAATATACAATGGAAGCGACAAATATATTCAAGGGATTAGATCTGACAGAGTGCTTAAAGAACTATAGATGAGGGTTCATAACATCGTACAGGAGGTGGTGATCAAAACCATCCCCAAGAAGAAGCAATGCAAAACAGCAAAATGGTTGTCTGAGCCTTACAAATAGCTAGCAAAGAAGAGAAGCAAAAAGCAAAGGAGAAAAGTAATGATATATCCATCTGAATGCAGAGTTTGAAAGAATAACAAGGAGAGATAAGAAATCCTTCCTCAATGATCAATGCAAAGAAATAGAGGAAAACAATAGAATGGAAAAGACTAGAAATCCCTTCAAGAAAATTAGAGATACCAAGGGAACATTTCCTGTAAAGTTGGATACAATAAAGGAAAAAAATGGTATGGACCTAATAGAAGCAGAAGATATTAGGAAGAGGTGGCAAGAATACACAAAACAAAAAACATATTCATGACCCAGGTAACCACAAAGGTGTGATCACTCACCTAGAGCCAGACATCCTGGAGTATGAAGTCAAATGAATCTTAGGAGTCATCACTACAAACAAAGCTAGTGGAGAGATGATGGAACTCCTGTCGAGCTATTTCAAATCCTAAAAGATAATGCTGTTGAAGTGCTGCACTCAATATGCCAGCAAATTTGGAAAAATTAGCAGTGGCCGCAGAAGTGGAAAAGGTCAGTTTTCATTTCAATCCCAAAGAAAAGCAGTGCCAAAGAATGTTCAAACTACCACACAATTACACTCATCTCACATGCTAGCAAAGTAATGCTCAACATTCTTCAAGCTAGGCTTCAACAGTATAAGAACTGAGAACTGAGAACTTCCAGATGTTCAAGCTGGATTTAGGAAAGGCAGAGGAATCGGAGATCAAATTCCTTACATTCATAGAAAAAGCAAGAGAATTCCAGACAAAAACATCTACTTCTGCTTCATTGACCATGCCAAAGGCTTTGACTGTGTGGATCACAACAAACTGTGGAAAATTCTTCAAGAGATGAGAATACCAGACCACCTTACCTGCCACCTGAGAAATCTGTAGGCAGGACAAGAAGCAACAGTTAGAACTGGACATGAAACAGATTGGTTCCAAATCGGGAAGAGTATGACAAGGCTGTATATTGTCACCCTTCTTATTTAACTTATACACAGATTATAACATGTACAATACCAAGCTGGATGAAGTAGAAACTGGAATCAAGATTGCCAGGAAAAATATCAGTAACCTTAGATATGCAAACAACACCAGCCTTATGGCAGACAGTGAAGAAGAACTAAAGAGCCTCTTGATGAAGGTGAACTTCATGACAAATAGATGGGAAAATAATGGAAACAGTGACAGACTATTTTGGGGGGCTCCAAAATCACTGCAGATGGTGACTATAGCCATGAAATCAAGAGACTCTTGCTCCTTGGAAGAAAAACAATGACCAACCTAGACAGCATATTAAAAAGCAGAGACCTTACTTTGAGGACAGAGGTCCATATAGTCCAAGCTGTGTTTTTTCCAGTAGTCATATATGAATGTGAGAGTTGGACCATTAAAAAAGCTGAGCACCGAACTGATATTTTTGAACTGTGGTGTTGGAGAAGACTCTTGAGAGTCCCTTGGACTGCAAAGAGATCCAACCAGTCCATCCTANCTTTGCAGATGAAACTGAGTTAAAGATTTTGAGATGAGAGATAATTGTGGATTATCCATGTGGATCCAATGTGTCCCTGAGGACTTTTATAAGAGAAAAGTGATGTACCCCTAGGGTGGCATCACACTGTGATTGTAGTTAGGACAGAGCCCTGACTCAGAATTTCAAAATGTGGGCATCTCTGTTGGCTCTGCAACTTCTGACTTGGTGGTTTTATCTTCACTGGTAAAGAATCCACCTGCAATGCAGAAGACCCCAGTTCAATTCCTGGTACAGGAAGTTCCCCTGGTGAAGGCGTAGGCTATCCAATCCAGTATTCTTGGGCTTCCCTTGTGGCTCAGATGGTAAAAAATGTGCTTGTGATGTGGGACACCTGGGTTCGATCCCTGAGTTGAGAAGATTCCTTGGAGGAGGGAATGGCAACCCACTCCAGTATTCTTGCCTGGAGAATCCCATGGATGGAAGAGCCTGGTGGGCCACAGTCCATGGGGTAGCAAAGTCAGACATGACTGAGTGACTAAGCATAGCACAGAACATGTAACTTCNTCATGGGGTAGCAAAGTCAGACATGACTGAGTGACTAAGCATAGCACAGAACATGTAACTTCAATTTCTTTATTGGTAACCAAAGGAAAAATTTGTGTAAGGGGTGGGATAAATTGGGAGATTGGGACTGGCAAATATACACTACTATATATAGGACAGATAATTAACAAAAACCTACTGTATAGCATAGAGAACTCAGCTCAGTATTCTGTAATGAACTACATGGGAAAAATCTCTGACAAAAAAATGGGTATGTGTATATGTGCAACTGAATCACTTTCCTGTACACCTGAAGTCACCACAACATTATAAATCAGAGGCCTCCCTGGTGGCTCAGCTGGTAAAGAATCTTCCTGCAATGCAGGAGATCCAGCTTTGATCCCTGGGTTGGGAAGATGCCCTGGAGAAGGGAATGGCTACTCTCTCCAGTATTCTTGCCTGGAGAATCCCATGAACAGGGGAGCCTGGCGGGCTACAGTCCATGGGGTTGCACAGAGTCAGACATAACTGAGCAACTAACACTTTCACTTTCATACTCCAATATAAAATAAAAATTAAATTTAAAAAAATAGGAAAAGGGGAGTGAGAGAGTCAGAGTCAGAGAAGGAGATATGGCCAGCAGAGAAAAGAGTCTGAAGTCAGGATTTAGGGGTGGGGTGGTGTAGCCGGTTGCAAACCAGAGAATAAAGAGGGCCTCTAAGATGAGATGGCTGGATGGCATCACGGACTCGATGAACTTGAGTCTGGGTGAACTCCGGGAGATGGTGATGGACAGGGAGGCCTGGCGTGCTGCGATTCATGGGGTTGCAGAGAGTCGGACACAACTGAGCGACTGAACTGAACTGAACTAAGAGCTGGAAAGCCTAGCCAATGGATTCTCTCCTATAGCCTCAGAAGGAATGTGTTATGTTGACACATTTTTAGACTACTGACCTTCAGAAAAGAAACATAATAAATTTGTGGTCCTTTAAGCCAGCACCTTTGTGATTAGTTACTGCAGGGATGGTAAACAAATAGAATGGAGATTGGTAACTATGAATGCAAATGAGCTGGAACGACAGTACTTCACTTGTGCACATTGGGGGCTATGCTTTTGCTGCGGGTATGGTTATTGTCCCTTCTCTTCAGGTTCCTCACCCTCTTCCTCTCTCCTTCTTCATCTTTCTTTCCAAGTTACTTCTGTCTCATCGTTCTTTTCCTTTCTCATCTCCCTGAAAGTAACAGGAGAGGAAGAAGATAACCAGCATTCAATTAGGGTCACCTAAAGGAGAACAGTCCTGAGTGTTCATTGCAAGGACTGATGCTGAAGCTGAAACTCCAGTACTTTGGCCATCTCTTGCAAAGAGCTGACTCATTGGAAAAAACCCTGATGCTGGGAAAGATTGGGGGCAGGAGGAGAAGGGAACGACAGAGGATGAGATAGCTGGATGACATCACTGACTCAATGGACATGAGTTTGGGTGAACTCTGGGAGTTGGTGATGGACAGGGAGGCCTGGAGAGCTGTGATCCATGGGGTTGCAAAGAGTTGGACACGACTGAGTGACTGAACTGAACCGAACTGATATAATAGGTATTATCCTTGGTGATATCAAATGCACAACCTCATTCAATTTTTCAACAACACTTTGAGGAAATGTTTAGCATTTTCATCTTACAAAGGAAGAAACCAAGTTCTACTAAAGTCAGGTGAGTTGCTCTTAGACACACTGAGGCACACTTTCAGACACACCTCAGACTTGTGAGGCTGTCAATCATCCCACGCTTCCCTCACCATGAGCAGCTTCATTTCCATTCCAAATAAGGAGCTGTTGGCCTGTATCCTCTGTGTTCAGGATGACCAGAGCTAGACTGAGCATGGAACTCCATCACCATGGCAACAGTATCACCAGCCTGGGTGGTGCTGTGGTACCCCGTAGATCCTGGGTGGCAAGGAGAAATGTTGTACCCCAGAAAGATGCTGCCATCTGTCTAAAGATATCCATCTGCTCAGAACAGCAAATAGCTCATTGCACTCCTGCCATTTAAAATAAGCACCCTTTGCTCAGTTCAGAGGAAAATAAAAATGATCACTATTTATCAAACACCTGTAAGTTGTTATATGTAAGCATTTTCCCCCTCTAACTCATATTATAATTCTGTGAGGTTGATAATGCTCTTCGCATCTACAGGAAGAACACTGAGGCATGGAGAGGGGAACGGACTTGCGCATCCATCCACAAAGCAGCGGGTTGGAGTGAAGCCAGGCGTGCCCTGAAACCAAGTCTAATCCAGTGCTATGCTCATTCAATAATTTCCTTCATCCCTTTGCCACTTCCCCTGCCTTTCTTTTCCTGGGTCACTGAATCATTTGACAGTTTGTATACAAGCACCTCTGGAGAAGGGATAGATTACCGATTCCAGTATTCTTGGGCTTCCCTCATAGCTTAGTTGGTAAAGAATCTGCCTGCAGTACAGGAGACCCACGTTCGATTCCTGGGTTGGGAAGATCCCCTGGACAAGGAAATGGCAACCCACTCTAGTATTCTTGCCTGGAGAACCCCATGAACAGAAGAGCCTGCCAGGCTACAGTCCATGGGGTTGCAAGAGTCGGACACAACTTAGCTACTAAACCACCTACGGTCCACGGGGTTGCAGAGTCAGGCATGACTGAGCGACTTTCACTGTCACTCACATATCAGCACCGGCCCCAGGGCCTGGAAAGGAGACCCAGGTAAATCTCAGTGGAATGGAGAGCCAGGTAAATCTTGGAGAAATGCAGAATCTGCGGAGCTTGGGAGAGAGGCTTGAGCGAGAGGCTTGAGCGCATCAGTGCAGAGACCCAGTCCAGGGGACCACCCTCCATCTGGACTGCAGACTCAGCCTGGAAATGAACACCCAGAGCTGTCAGTCTGTGGACGTTCCCTAGTGGTGGCTGGGTGATGGAAGGCAGCATGGCCAGGAGGGTTGGAGGCTAGTGTCAGAACTGGGCATATTTGGACTTTAAACTCTAACAGTGCTCAGGAGCTGTGTGGCTCTCAGCAAGTTGTGTTATGGCCCTGAACCCATTTTCTCTTTTGTAGAAAGTGTGTAGAGCTATAAGGATCCAATAGCCAGAAGGGGCCATGGAGGCCAGCTTACCCCACCAGGCATTAAGACCTAAAGTAACTCAGGCTCAGAAGCAAGGAATCATTGGTTTGAGACCACTTGGCCACTAGGAGGGGGCATTCAGGTCAATGACTAAAATTCTTCCCTCCGAAATATGTAACTTCTTGGGATCAAATATTGTTATTTTTGTTCGGTAGCCAAGTCATGTCTGACTAAAGCACCAAAGGCTTCCTTGTCTTTCACTATCTCCCAGAGTTTGTTCAAACTCACATCCATTGAGTCAGTGATGCCACCCAACCATCTCATCCTTTATAGCCCCTTCTCCTCCTGCCCTCAATCTTTCCAAGCATCATGGTCTTTTCTAATGAGTCAGCTCTTCCTATCAGGTGGCCAAAGTTTTGGAGCTTCAGCTTCAGCATCAGTCCTTCTAATGAATATTCAGCATTGATTTCCTTAAGATTGACTGGTTTGATCTTGCAGTCCGAGGGGCTCCCAAGAGTCTTCTCCAGAACCACAATTCAAAACCATCAGTTCTTTGGCAGTCAGCCTTCTTTATGGTCCAACTCTCACATCCATATACAACTACTGGAAAAAAAAACATGGCTTTGACTCAATGAACCTATTGTCAAAGTGATGTCTTTGCTTTTTGATATGCTTTCTAGGTCGGTCATAGCTTCCCTTCCAAGGAGCAAGTGTCTTTTAATTTCATATGATAACAATAAATGTTTGTACTGATGCCAGCGTCAGTGTGTGAGGCCTTTAGAGAAGTTTCCTTACCCGCTTCTCTTCCACTATCTTCTGGGAGGGCTTTCTATAGCTAATTAGACCAGGACACTGGCAACCCCAGGACTCTACTTGGGATCTCATTTTCCCACTAAATTTCCAGTTTCAAGCACATAAAATGACATAAAGGCATTTTATGTCAAACATGAAAGAAGCACACTGGATTAATTGATCAGCTCATAGAATGAGATTTTTAAATGAAGCCAATAGAGACTGTAAAAATTATCCTAGACTGTGTTTAATGAGCTTTTGTGGTGCTAGAATAGACAAAAGATTAAGGTAGCTCTTATTTCACAGAGAAGGTGAAAGCTATCAGGTCTGCAAACCTACCCACACCTTCAGCATCATGATGAGAGGTTTCCCTTGCCCTGAGTAACTTGGATTTCTCCCTGGGCTCTTACTTCAACTTCCTCCTCACTTCTCCCAGGTTGTTCCTCCCTAGTGATTTCATCTTTTTCCAGTTCCTAACTGGGGATTCTTTAACCTTCAAACAGCCTATCCACTTTTATGCCTACCATGCAGTAGGCTTACTGGAAACATGGGTGATATGGCTGCAAAGGAGTGCCTGTTCTCAAGGAGGCTGTGTTTAATAATGAAGGGGTAGGCAACTTGAAGCAAATCTCTGGTGTGTAGTCTATCAACACATAGCGCAAAGTGCCAAGAGGAAGACTGAAGCAGAGTTGGGGGGACTAGCACCAGGGATCTTCTGGTAGTAGTGGTGATGCTGCACGTGTTGGTGGCAGTGATGGGGATGCCAGGAGCATGGTGGGATGATGGTGAGCATGGTGATGAGGGTGGTAACAGCACTGGCGGTGATGCTGGTGGCAGTGGGGGCAACAGGAGTGGTGAGGGTACAGCGGTCGGGGAAGAGTGATGGCGATGAGGGTGGACGTGGAGGTGGTGCTGATGGTGGCTGCCATGGTAGAAGCCTTAGGTTTGGAAGTCAATGAGAAAATGATACATAAGTAGAGATCTGAATTGTAAGGCACCACGCCGGTTCAACCTTTGGGTTGGGAAGATCCCCTGGAGGAGGGCATGGCAACTCACTCCAGCATTGCTGCCTGCAGGATCCCATGGACAGAGGAGCCTGGTGGGCTACAGTCCATAGGGTTGAAAAGAGTTGCCCATGACTGAAGCGACTTAGCACACACAAATACACAGCCTTACAAAAAATCTAAGAGGAGAGCATTTCAAATAGGGAAGATGATAAAGTAAAAGTTGAGGTTTCATTGCCCAGCTCCCATTTTGGACACTCTGGGTGGCCGTGGTGGCTTATACCATTTCTGTAGCTCCTTGGGGGACTGAGCCAAAGTACCCTCTGTGGGAATCTGGCTGATAAATACTTTCTAATGAGTCACTTCCACACAAATACTCCCCAACTCCCTACAGTCTCCTTCAGCAAACCCTAACCAAAGACAGTGCATATAAATATCTCTTTCAAGGAGTTTTGCTGTAAAGAAAAAAAATTGAGGATAAGATGATTAAAATCCCAAAGGCAACTCAAACTCAACATTTCTAAAACTAAACCCATTAGTATTTTTTTTCCCCTCAAATTAGCCTCCCTTCCAGTGTTACCCTTCTCAGAGAATGCCTACAGTATTTATCCTGGCACAAAAGCAAAAGCCTGCAGTAACTCTCCACTCGTTTCCAATCAGTCTCCAAATCTGGTTATTTCTGTCTCCTTTACATGACGCACTTGAGGATTGATCGGCAAGTGCTTGACCAAAAATAATTTAGGTGTCTGGTGATGGTGGGAACCAGTAAAGCATGTTTAGCCTTGTACATCCAAAAGAGGACTAATAAAACCATATTCATTCCTTAGGGTTTTGTTCTTGGCAGTCCTTTACAAACTGTGTACACGTGCCTGATGTCAATTTTGTGCGGATTTTTAGCAATAATGAAAAGGGGGAGGAGCTTTCTTCCATGTCCTTGAAGATTGTTGCAAAGAGTGAGAAATTACACAGTTATCATCCTTCCTTGAGGCTCTCAGGAAACAAACATAATCAGTGGGGAAATTCAATAGAGGCTTAACAAAGAGAAAGGCAATAGGTGAGACTTTGGAGGGGAAATTAATTAAGCCAAAGTAAAATTAGCGGTTTTGGGTTTGAGGCTGGGAGGGAGTCTGGGCTATGGAGAAATGGCACAGAGAAAGGAAACATGCTGGCAGGGAGCTGATTCTGGGTCCAAGATTAATTATCATTCAACATCTAATTATGTAGTCTGAATTACAATCCTGCCAGTTGAGTTCTTTTTCTCTGCTACAGGAGATGAGAAATAGATTCATTCTGAAAACTGGGGGTCTTCTAATTTTCACTTAAAACTGATTAAAAAAAAACTCACCTTTGTCCTTTTCTGATGATTATTTATCATTTTTCTCTATTTAAAAGAGCTGGTCCCTTTCAAATTACTTTCTTCTTTCTTGCCAAATAACTGTTTTGCACTATTGTCATCTGAATATAAAAATACCAGATGTATTCCTACTGGGTATATGATTTATACCAGGTGGAATACTAGATACTAATTCAGTTTATTTGCACTGCTTACTATCTGCAGAACATTTCTTAAGATACTTCACAGCTGCTGAGTGAATGTGATCAAGAATTAACACTTTTTGGCTTACATTCATCTACTCCTCACGCTAGTCCTAGGGACTGGGAACTAATATTAGCTCCATCTTATAGATACTGAAACTGGGGTTAGACTGTTGAAGCAACTTTTCTAAAGTCACATGACTAGTAAATTAATGAAGCCCAAGATTTAAAACCAGGCTTGTGTGTCTTATCCAACTAACCTACCATCTTCCACATTGATGAAATCCGAATTGTTGATCTTGTGCAAACATTTTGATACTATTTTCATAAAGAATTACAGCAAAATGAGCAATGAGAAGTTTGTCTTCTGCATCTCCTGGCTGCTACTAAAAATTGTTTGCTAGCTGTATCTTTTCTCTGGGTAAAGCTCAAAACAATTCCAAGTAGGGCGCTTGAACTCCATAAGTTTTGTGTTATAAACCCATCATCCTTGTCCTGACTCACCTGTCCTCACTCATTCTTACCCTTGACCCTATATTTTATGGTTGAGAAAAACTGGATGCATATAGAAATGTTGCCAGTGATGAAGACAACAGAGAGGTATCTCTGTCCTCAAACAGCTGATGACAGAAAGGAGGGCACAAGTTAAGCTCAGAAAGTAGCTGGAGACAACTGGAATGTTCCTTAGAATTCACTGTGGTGCAGACTCTAAGAACCTTACCGTGTGATCATGTACTTGGAAGACACTTGTACTGTACATAATATGTACTTTGTACTCTTCTGAATACTCAGGAGTAGGTTGAGACAAAACTGACATGTTTTCTCAATTCCACTGATATTGAAAGCCTGATGTCTCAGGAACATTTCACTCTATTTTTTTGCAGAAATTGGCTTTTGTTGTTTCAAGGAGTGCTTCTAATAGCTCAGTTTTAATTATAGCTGTCCTTAAATCCTTCTACGGAAATTACAGCATCTATGTTAGCTTGGTGTTAGGATCTATTGATTATCATTTCACATTCAAGTTGATTTTTTTTCTATTTCTTGGTTTAACGACTATTTTGAAATCTATCATAGACACATTTTGTGTATTTTAAGACTTAATACCTATCTCAGCTTTCTATTATATTAGAATCTTAATCAGCTTGGGCTTCTATACCAAAATACCGTAAACTGAGTTGCTTCAAATTAACAAGAATTTATTTCTCAGAATTCTGGAGACTGGAAGTCTGAGATCAGGATGTCAGCATAGCTGGATTCTGGCAAGAGTCCTCTTCCGAGTTGCAAACTGCCAACTTCAACATGGCAGAGCACAAAGAAAGGAATCAAGCTCTCTTTCAGCTTTTCTAAGACCCTGATGCTGGGAAAGCTTGAGTTAGAGGAGAAAGGAGCAGCATGTAACCATCTCATCCCAGGATGAGATGGCTGGATCACATCACCTTCTTAATGGACATGAGTGTGAACAAGCTCTGGGAGACAGTGAAGGACAGGAAAGCCTGGTGTGCTGCAGTCCATGGGGTATCAAATAGTCAGACATGACTGAACAAAGGGCACTAACTCCCTTCAGGAGGACTCCATCCTTATGACCTCATCTAAGCCTAGTTACTTTACCATTTCCCCACCTTCTGATACCATCACGCAGGGGTATGTGTTTCAACATATGAACTTTTGGTATACACAAATACTTAGTCCACAGTGAGTAGGAAACTTGTTTGGGTTTAGAATTCACTTCCAGGCTCCCTTTTGTGGTTTAAATATCAAATTTAGTGCTTGGAGTCTTTAAAGGGCTATTCTGGTCTGCTTAACTTGTGTGTTGCCCAGATGACAGAGCTCCGTCCCCTGGTGTCTGTGGCTCTGGCTAGGAGGAGAAAGATACAACCCAGTTATTGCAGGAGTGGAAGTCAGGACCACGGTCAGGGCGCCACCCGAGAGTGGAGCTTTGTGCTCGAGACCCCTACCCAGTCATCCTTCTTTCTCCACCTTCCAGAGTTTCCTACTAAATGGCTTATGCATAATGTCCAGTTTTCTTTCCATTCTTTTGATTAGCTGATAAAGGAAAATGGAATATGTTTCCCACACATTCAGAACCACCAGTCCTGCTTTGCTCTAAAACCTATGGTTTTTCCACTATTTCAAATTGTCTCTGAGGCTGTGATATTTGAACCAGCAGTATGTGTCCCGCCCATTTGAAAACTGTATCCTGAGCCTTCAGACACATTCTTTCCATTATTCTTCTTGTCCCTTCAGTTTTCCTATTTTCTCCTATATAACATTATGTCACAGTTACAGCCAATATACTTTCCCTCTTCTCTGTGACTCTTTCATCTCCCCTCATATCACGCCCCTAAAGAGAGGGACTCTGCTGTCACCAGATGTCTCTAAGTCACTGATCTAGCTACTTCTGTAGTGAATGGAATGAATGTAGTATCAGGAAGGCACATTCTTTCGTAGTGTAGTGTCAGGAAAGCACAGGGAGGAAGCATTCTTTTCTGTACTCTCCAAGCCTGAAGATTTAATGAACAATCCAGGAGGAAGGTGAACTTCCTACCTCCGCTTGTCTTCCTTCTTCCTCTTCAGTACATCAGGCCTCATTGGTAATTGAGGCTTCCCTGCTAAAGAATCTGCCTGCAATGCAGGAGACACAGGTTTGATCACTAGGTCAGGAAGATCCCCTGGAGAGGGAAATGGCAACCTACTCCAGTATTCTTGCCTGGGGAATCCCACAGATAGAGGAGCTTGGCAGGCTACAGTCCATGGGGTCAGAAAGAGTCAGAGCTGACTGGGCAACTAACAGTAGCACACTAACTACTGAGAGACTATAGTGGGAACTGGTCTACTGACCTAGCATAGAAACATCTCTTTCTCTGACTCTTTTCTTCCATTTTCTTACTTTTTTCTGTGAAATTGAAGTGCAGAGAGCTGGATTTATTTTGGAGGGAAGAAAGTCTTACCATTGCTCTCTTGCTCTTGTTTGCAATCATCCAGATTGTTTTTAACTCTCAAGACTAAGATTTAGGTATCAAAGGAAGTAAAATAGAGCTGGACAACTAATGGCGTATTGAGTTTCCCAGTGGTCCAGTCCAGGGTCCCTGTTAAAGGCATTGGTCTTAGGAGTTTCATCCTAGCTCCACCCTAACTCTTAGCAATGGTCCAGCTCTAGCCAGCTTGCAGGTGTGCGCGTGTGTGTTTGTATGTGCATCCTCGTATCTGCCATTGGAAGGACGGGTTCCATCAGCTGAACCCATAAAAGGTTAGATAAGTAACAGTGACTGCATCAGAACATTCAGAGCAAGAGCAATCTCTGAAGCTCTTAACTGATTAGAGTCTCCTGTTATTAAGCCCCAGTTTCCCAGTTTCCCCAGTGGTAAAGAATTCACCTGCTAGTTCAGGAGACGCAGGAGATGTGGGTTTGATCCCCTGGGTTGGGAAGATCCCCTGGAGTAGAAAATGGCAACCCGATCTGNTATCTGCCATTGGAAGAACAGGTTCCATCAGCTGAACCCATAAAAGGTTAGATAAGTAACAGTAACTGCATCAGAACATTCAGAGCAAGAGCAATCTCTGAAGCTCTTAACTGATTAGAGTCTCCTGTTATTAAGCCCCAATTTCCCAGTTTCCCCAGTGGTAAATAATTCACCTGCTAGTTCAGGAGACACAGGAGATGTGGGTTTGATCCCCTGGGTTGGGAAGATCCCCTGGAGTAGAAAATGGCAACCCGATCTGATAGTCTTGCTTGGAATATTCCATAGACAGAGGAGCCTGGCAGAATCACAAAGAGTTCGACACTGCAGAGCAACTGAGCATCCACAAATTAAAATAATAATAATTAATAAGACCAAGGAAAAGAGTTAAATGATAGTGGAAGGAGCTTGTTGTTGATCTGAGGATTTGAAATGTACATCCTAGAGTCATAGAACTTGAACCAGAGTACAGTCTCAGAGACCATCTGTGATGGTGAACGTGACTCCTCTTTCTGTTTTCTGGACCTGAGGATGACCAGCTGCATGGTCTGAAAATTGTTCTTTACTTCACTCCTGCTCTCCTGCGTTTCTCCAGACTTTACAAAGACTCTTCTTAAAACTTGCAGATATTCTCAGAAAAAAGAAAAATGCTGTTCAGAGCCAGGAAACTGAGTAGCTGAGTTCTATGAATCATTCAAACATTAGACTCATTTCTGCTTGTTGTAGAAGGGATGGCCCAGACCTAAGGGATCCTGAAGAATACAAGGGAGGGAGAATGTGATCCTTGCCCACTATGAAAAACTTCCAGAGGGTTTTTTTTTTTCCTCATTTGCAATTGTCTAGAAGTAGAAAAGCTACTACAAAAACTACTACTTCATTGAACTGGGGCTCCAGGAAGTTTGACTTGTACCATTTTTGGCAGAAAGAAGATGGATGTTTATGAACCTCCCCAGTGATTACAATACAAACTATTAATTGGAAAAGACCCTCATGCTTGGAAAGATATAAGGCAGGAAGAGAAGGGGACAACAGAGAATGAGATAGTTGAATGACATCACCGACTCGATGGACATGAGTTTGAGCAAACTCCAGGAGATAGTGAAGGACAGGGAAACCTATTGTGTTGCAGTCCATGGGGTCACAAAGAACCAGACACGAATGAGTGACTAAACAGCAATAAAAATTGCAGTGGTCTAGGTGCTGGATTAAGCAGTTTAATCAGACATTTCAATTAGATCAAGGGTCCCAGACACCAGACCTTATGGTTAAAGAAGCCCTCTCCACTCTTCACCCTTCTCAATGCATCTTAGAAAAACATGGTTCGTTCACTCAATCAAGTTGAGCTTAGCTGAAATATTGAAGTTGATAAAAGCATAAAAGCTACCAAAGTTTTATTTTCTACTTCCTCTCTCCCCATTTCCTCTGCCAGTTTCTTTCTCCAGCTTCCCTTCAAAAGAGCTTGACTTAACAGGAAAACACNACTCCTTATCTCTCATCATCCCAGATCCAGGAAGGCCCATCTCAGATAGGTCTCTTGTTTGGACTTATAGTAGGGTTCTTATGGTCACCACTGCTCATGTTGATGATTAAAATAGCCTCCTAATTGGTTTCCTGCTTCATAATTTGCTCCATCTTTTACACCTGCCAGAAGCTCCTTTTTACTTGTCTGCTTGTTCATTTTCCTTTTCAGAGGATGTAGCCTGTGTCAAGATAAGAGAATGGTCTTTGGACTAAGATAGGTGAGGAGTCAAGCTCTGACTCTGTTGCTCACTAGCTCGAGATGTTTAATCTTTTTGAGCCTCAGGGACAGTCTAAAGAGCTGCTGTTAAAAAAAAAAAAGTGCTCCTAAGGGTGACTGGTGCATTCGCATGGTGTCTAGCATACGTCAGGTGCCAAATGAACTAGACACCGTCTCCATGTCTATTTAATAAAGAAATAAAACCTCCCCACGTCATGTCCCTGTATCCACAGCCCCTATTAAGGACCTTGCTTTACCAATTCTTCCCTCTGTAAGTCACAGCTTCAATAAACATTCCTCTTTCCTGGGTCATTCTAATCAGCATGATATTGTGGTGATTTTTTCTGTATTAAAATTAATCAATTGATCCTACTTCTCCCATTAATCTTCACTCCATTTCTATGTTCCCTTTTACTGCAAGTCTTGAAAAATTTGCTTATTCTCAATGTTTTCAATTTCTCTCCTCTTTTTCTTTAAAACCACCCTAAGCAGGCTTTCTCCTCACTGCTCTATGGAAATTTCTCACTTCAAGGTCCCCNCAAGTCTTGAAAAATTTGCTTATTCTCAATGTTTTCAATTTCTCTCCTCTTTTTCTTTAAAACCACCCTAAACAGGCTTTCTCCTCACTGCTCTATGGAAATTTCTCACTTCAAGGTCCCCACTGGCCTCCAGACTGCTAAATCAGTGGCCAGTTCTCAGTTTTCCTTTGACCTATCAGCAGCATTTGACACAGGCGATTTTCTCCTCTGTGCTGGGCTTTCTTCAGGATTCTCAGGGCTCTACAGCCTGCTGGTTATCCTCCTGCGTTTCTGGTGGTTCCTTTTCCGTTTCCTTTGTCACTGTCTTGTCTTCATGATCTCTTCATCTGGGGCTGCCCACGGTCCAGGACTTATCCTTTCTTCTCTTTCTTTATACATCTTTGTCCTTACTGATTTCACTCAATATCAGGCTTTAAACAGCATTTATGTGCTGGAGAGGTCAGAACCTCTGTCCCAACCCTCAGATACAATATTCAACTGTTTGTCTAACATCTCTATTTGGAAGTCTAATAGACAACTCAAAGTCAACCTGCCAATTTTCTCCCTACCTCACTCACCTGTCACAACTCACTCTAGTCTGCCACTTCCCCATCTCAGGTGATGAGCGATCATTCCTTCCTTTTGCTAAATCCAGAAGTCTTTTTTATTCCACCCCATTGGGTATCTTATTTGGTTTTGGCAAAGATTTTTGAGCTCTCACAATACACTGTATAGACTTTCAAAGTGATACTTACCACGATCTTTTCCTATGTCTTCTTTGCTTTCCTGCTCATTTGTACTATCAGCTCCTTGAAGCCAGGGACCCTTTCATTGTATGTGCTAGGCATTTGGCACAGTGCTCAATAAAATAAATGTTTCTGGAATAAGTAAATAAATAATTGAGGGCAATGGCATCATGATCAAAAAAAAAAAAATCAGTTTAAAAAGAATAACCAAGATAAACACAGCAATGGAAGGAAATAAGAAATTAGGTGAAAGATATACAGAGATTTTGTCAGTTTTCAGTTCTGATCTCATGTTATGATTGAAGTTAGTGGGTTTTACCAAGGTCTGGTGAAACAAGAAAACAGATAGATAATTTTAAATCTCCCCAGTACAGGAATGTGAGGCAGAGTTAGGATGGGGACTGCAGTTGTATACACTGGGAAGATCTAAGCTCTCAGTGAGAGTAACAGTTGAATCTCTGTCTAATCATTCACCAGTTGAAGACTTCAGGCAAGTTATTTAATCTCCCTGAGCTGAGGCTTCCTCATCTATTGTATGAGCATAATAAATGCTCACTTCCAAGACTTGTTTTGAACATTAAGTGGGAGAAAAGCCTGGTTCATCATCAGTGCTGACTGAATGGTAGCTCTCACTGTCAGCCTCAAGGACTTGTCTCAGAAACAATCAGGGCCTGTCAACTGAGAGTTTTCATCTCCAAAGCATTCTGTTATTCTACATTTATCCAAATTTTTCTTTTTTTAAATGTGTGTGTGTGTATGACTGTAGGCTGGGGAAAATGGAGACAAAAATGTTTGATCAAAAATTTTCACCATCTATCTTTGGAACTGCATGTGGCTAGAAACACTCAGGTTGGCATCTTCAACCTATCCTCCAAACGTCTTGCCCAGCATCATCCATCCTCAAGTTTATTGCTATCTGCTTTGCTTCTTGCCAGCCACTCTTGCAGGAGAAGGCTACATGGAAAAAGCCAGGACAAGGTCATACTCTTTAACCTCAGTTGTGAGCTCTGCCCACAGTTTAGCATCCCTGAGTTTTATCATTATCCTTGCTGCTTTGGAATAACTCCACCTGAGAAACCAGTAGTTACAGTCCTGAGCAACCCCAGTGGTCCTCGTTTGCATATCCCCAAAGATAAGGGGAAGTGATTTCATTAACATCCAAAGCATGTTTTAAATATTAATCTTCTGTATGGAAAAAAAGAGGCCTAGGAAGCAAATCTTAACCCTGTAAATGACTGAGTTCCTCATTTACACACATAAAACTCTCTAA
>SJYW01045702.1:20420-31511 GCA_006410735.1 Raphicerus campestris | reverse complement strand
TTTTTATTCCACCCCATTGGGTATCTTATTTGGTTTTGGCAAAGATTTTTGAGCTCTCACAATACACTGTATAGACTTTCAAAGTGATACTTACCACGATCTTTTCCTATGTCTTCTTTGCTTTCCTGCTCATTTGTACTATCAGCTCCTTGAAGCCAGGGACCCTTTCATTGTATGTGCTAGGCATTTGGCACAGTGCTCAATAAAATAAATGTTTCTGGAATAAGTAAATAAATAATTGAGGGCAATGGCATCATGATCAAAAAAAAAAAAATCAGTTTAAAAAGAATAACCAAGATAAACACAGCAATGGAAGGAAATAAGAAATTAGGTGAAAGATATACAGAGATTTTGTCAGTTTTCAGTTCTGATCTCATGTTATGATTGAAGTTAGTGGGTTTTACCAAGGTCTGGTGAAACAAGAAAACAGATAGATAATTTTAAATCTCCCCAGTACAGGAATGTGAGGCAGAGTTAGGATGGGGACTGCAGTTGTATACACTGGGAAGATCTAAGCTCTCAGTGAGAGTAACAGTTGAATCTCTGTCTAATCATTCACCAGTTGAAGACTTCAGGCAAGTTATTTAATCTCCCTGAGCTGAGGCTTCCTCATCTATTGTATGAGCATAATAAATGCTCACTTCCAAGACTTGTTTTGAACATTAAGTGGGAGAAAAGCCTGGTTCATCATCAGTGCTGACTGAATGATAGCTCTCACTGTCAGCCTCAAGGAATTGTCTCAGAAACAATCAGGGCCTGTCAACTGAGAGTTTTCATCTCCAAAGCATTCTGTTATTCTACATTTATCCAAATTTTTCTTTTTTAAATGTGTGTGTGTGTATGACTGTAGGCTGGGGAAAATGGAGACAAAAATGTTTGATCAAAAATTTTCACCATCTATCTTTGGAACTGCATGTGGCTAGAAACACTCAGGTTGGCATCTTCAACCTATCCTCCAAACGTCTTGCCCAGCATCATCCATCCTCAAGTTTATTGCTATCTGCTTTGCTTCTTGCCAGCCACTCTTGCAGGAGAAGGCTACATGGAAAAAGCCAGGACAAGGCCATACTCTTTAACCTCAGTTGTGAGCTCTGCCCACAGTTTAGCATCCCTGAGTTTTATCATTATCCTTGCTGCTTTGGAATAACTCCACCTGAGAAACCAGTAGTTACAGTCCTGAGCAACCCCAGTGGTCCTCGTTTGCATATCCCCAAAGATAAGGGGAAGTGATTTCATTAACATCCAAAGCATGTTTTAAATATTAATCTTCTGTATGGAAAAAAAGAGGCCTAGGAAGCAAATCTTAACCCTGTAAATGACTGAGTTCCTCATTTACACACATAAAACTCTCTAAATGTGCTTATTGCCTACAGGGTCCTAGTCTGGATACTTTGCCATTTCTCCAGCCTAGCAGCAAATCAACGGGACTCATCAAGTTGAATGAGGGCTTCTTTCTCACTCTTTCTTCTATAATTCATGATAGTTGAAACTATCAAAATGTTAGCAAATGTTATGTTACATGGCAACCAAAAAAAATATTCATCTGTGTGCTTTGTACCATAAATTTCCTAAAGTTTTCTAATGGCAAAGTATAATCAATGCTTTGAAGCATATCTACCCAACATGTAGAAATCTAAGTCCAGTTTTTGGCTTTTTCCTCATCAGTAGTCAGATGATTCCCATAAGATATCATGATCACTAGCATGTTACATTTTTTTCTCTTTGCAGCTTCTTGAAGGTAGGAGCTGTGTCTAAATAACATCTGAAAAAAAAATTGGAGAAGTGAAATTGATATTTAATTCTAGCTGGGTATATTTCTATATATTATTTGCTAATCTGAACTTTGAACTTCTCAGGTGGTGCTAGTGGTAAGGCACCCACCTACAATATAGGAGATGTATAATAAGAGACTTAGGTTTGATCCCTGCAATGAGAAGATCCTCTGGAAGAGGGTATGGCAACCCACTCCTGTGGACAGAGGAGCCTGGTGGGCTATCGTCTACAGGGTCACAAAGAATCAGACATGACTGAGGCAACCTACCACACACACACACAACCTGAACTTTACTTTGTTTTTATTTGATTGGAAACATGGATATTCAAACCACAGTGTTCTTGGGGAAAGTTAGTGATTCTTTACATAATGTGCACAGTAGCAAATGGAAGCCCAGAAAAGATTTCTCTTCTTCACTTTCAGATTCTTGTTTCTAGTACCCTGTGTGTGTGTCTCCTGCCTTTATTTATCTGCATCCTACGTCATTCATGGTAAGTGCTGATCAAAGTGAAAGAGCAAGCTAATGAAGAGCCAGTACAGATGATGATAAAGCCAGCCTCTGCAATCTGTTTGGTCTCACAATCTGTTTACCTTTTGGCATTTCTTGTCCTGGAGTTGCCTTATGCACTTCTTCACATTCTCTCAGCCCCATCTTTTATGCAGCCATTGGTTCCCCAGGTATAATCTGACATCTCACCTAAGCCCACACTGAATGCCTCTGGACTAGAGGTGTCCTGTCCTGAAGACTCTCTGACACTGAAGATTGGGATGCTCTGTGCACATCTGGAAGTGTGGAGGAAGCAGTGGCTGGTGGCCTGTTTTTGACCAACGGAGCCAGAAACTGATAAAAAAATGTTTTTGCCCACCTATTCTCTGGGGAGACAGTCTTGAGAAATATTTCATGAAGCTCTTTGGAAAATCTCTCTGGATGGAGGAACAGTTGTCTTACCCTTCCTTGTTTTGCATCCTAAACCTTCTTTCCTCTTCCCTGAGATCACATTCTTAACTTAAGTCTCTGCCTGCAAGTCTTTGCCTCACTGTTTACTTTCAGGAAACTCAGGCTAAGCCCCCTCACCCACTAAAGCGTGTTGTAGTGACTGGTACACAGTGCGATTGTTTAGTACCCACTGCTTTACAGTGAGAACAGGTAAAATACTCACCGGTATATTCCCTCTGAGACCATTCTGTTGAAAACATTTTTTTTCTTCTTCTTCTTCACTCTCTGCTCCAATCACATATCCTTGTGTTTTGAATGATGTAATTCTGCAACGCTTGGTTATAGCTCATTGATTGAAGGGTGGACTTCTGACCTAGAGTGAATTGATCCCTTGGCAGGGCTAGGCGGATCATGTTAGCTCCTTATAATTTGATATCAGGATGATGATACTAAATTTATTTGGTTGGATTCTTAACTGAAGGTGCTAAAGTATCGACAAGAAGATACAAAGGAGAAGAGAAAGCCAGACTGCACATAAAGAAGATGAGAGCACACAATAAAAATTGGAAGTGAGGAGGTAGACGTTTCTTATTCTTTTTCTTGGAGTTTTCCTATCTGTGCTTCATGCCATTTGCGTCTATGAGATATACCCCTGTCCTTATAGTAAATTCCTTGCTAAGCTTAAATTCATTTCAGTGATTTTATTTCCCTTGGAATCAAATGATGTCTAAAACAACTGAGGTAATGAATAATACTTTTACCCACTGGATGGAGGTCTTTAAAAGCCAAAGTTGTATTCTGCTTATAACAGTTTCTCCAGTGTCTCACAGCTCTACATGATAGATGTACACACTTGATGAGTAACTGACAAAAGAATACATATTCTATGCCGACTGCTGTTGATGAAGAAAACCACATAAGTGTGATGGTTGAGTCCATTTCGAGTTGATTCCATTTAATATCAGTTTAGAACTTCCCACAGCCTAGAAGTGCTTGACTTCCTCCAAAGGGATCTGACATAATCCCAAAGCAACAGCTGCAACCTTTTTCCAATGTCACCCAAACTCTACCCACTCACTTACCACTGACTCACTTCCTGCCTCACTGGGAAAATTGGTGAGATATGGGAAGAGTTAGTTTTGCTGTTCTTTGTAGCTATTCTGTACATTCACATAACTTCTCTTCCACTGGTCCTCCTCCCCTATTTGCCTAAAATCAATAATTTTATTTCTATACTAGATCACCATGCATACCTCTTTTAAAAGAAGCCATCCCACCTCTTTATTCGCTCTTGCTAAGAGCATCTTGAAAATATCCTGTACATAAACTACCTCAATGTCATTATATCCCAGTGGATCCTCTTGTGATATGAATTCCTTTCACATAATCACCCTGACTTGGTGGGCTCACAATGCATTTACAATTGCCAAGTTTGTTCTGTCCTCATTTTCCTCCAGCATGTCTGATTTTGCTGACTACCTCCACTCTTCAGATTTTTGTGAAATTACTTCCTCTGGGCCATCCTGCCACTTGAGGACTTTTCTCCTTTGCATCAAAGTCTTCCCTAAGATTCCATCTCTTTGCTCTCCCTTGAGGATCTCTTCCTCTGTGCTACTGCTATAAGACAGGTGATCCCTAATTCCAACAAGAGAGTTCACTTCTCTTGTATTAGTATCTTTGGGTCCTGATTTTCTAACCTGCTGGACAGCTCCCGTGGTTTGCTCCTAAACTTTATATACAAAACTCATCCACTTTTACTAAAAACACTGAATCTATATGACTTTGAGAGAACATGTTCCCCCTGAATCACCAGAAGGATAATGCTGTAGGAGAGGGAAAGACAGAGAAAAGAAAAAAAAAAAAAAAAAAGTCTGAAAGTTTTAGCCACGGGCTTGTTAGTGATAGTTACCAGAGACAGAAAAAGGCAGAAGACATTGGATAATCCTTTTCTCATTCCCATGACAATAGAGCAGGGGGAAGATGGTTTTTTATTAAATTCCTACCATTCATCATTAGTGCTCAGTATTCATTGGAAGGACTAATGCTGAAGCTAAAACTCCAATACTTTGGCTACCTGATGTGAACTTACTCATTTGAAAAGACCTTGATGCTGGGAAAGATTGAAGGCAGGAGGAGAAGGGGACAACAGAGGATGACATGGTTGGATGGCATCACCAACTCAATGGACATGAGTTTGAGTAAGCTCCAGGAGTTGGTGATGGACAGGGAGGCCTGGCGTGCTGCAATCCATGGGATCACAAAGAGTCAGACACGACTGAACGACTGAACTGAACTGATTCATCATACACTGACATAGGTATTTTAAATGGACTGATTCATTTTGTTTTCAAAAGATCTCTATTTTATGTATTTTCTATTATTGACCTTATTTTATAGGTAAGGAAACCATGAGTATGCTATTGAGATTTTTCAATATTATACAATGAGTTATAAATTCAAGATTTGGTCCAAAGTTTATTCAACTTCCCCAGCTGTCTTTCTCAATAGAGTTCACAATCGGATGAAATAAGAAAGTGCAGAAAGCCTTGAAGATTAAAGTAAGCCTATTGACTGACTTTGAATTCACATTTACAGCTGGAGTCAGGTTTCTTAAATTTATGCCAGTGGTCAGCTGTAAGTTCTGATCCTGTCATTTGAGAAATTACTCTCTCATAAATTACCAGGACAAAGCTTTAATTTTACTCAGGTTCAACTCTTCAATTAGAACTTAAAAACATTCTATTACTTTCTTTTCTATACTCTTCACAGCTTTTTTTTTTTAACCTACTAACACATGCATCCCCAAATCACAGTTTCTCATATGCTATTGGCATTTTGGGCTGAACAATTCTTTGTGCTGGGTGAAGCCATCTTACATATTGTAAGAATATTAGCAACATCTCTAACTTCTGCCCAGTAGATACTCATAACATCTATCCCTGCCATGACAACAATTGTGCTATTGCAAACTGTCTTCTTAGGGACAAAATCATTTCTGGTTGAAAATAACTGATTTGTATTTATATGAAAATCCACATACCAATAAGAATTCATGTGTGGTTCATGAGGGCTGAGAATTATCAGTCACGCTAACATCTTTATCTCAGTGGTTGGAACAGTGCCTGACACATACTTGGCACAAAATGCAATAAATATTTATTGAATGAATTCATACATGAGAAGGAATGGAAACAACATTTATGGAGAATCTACTTTATGTCAGATCCATCATTAAGAACTTTTCTTCAAAACAACTTTGTAAGATGAATAGTAATTAATTTATTTCCCAGATGAGAAAACAGAGGCTCAGAGATAATCAGAAAGAAGAGATTTACTGATTCATGCAGTTAGACAGTGTGAGAGTTAGCATTTCCACCTGCTTCAGACTACACTGAAGTCCACCCTTCCTCAAGGATGCCAAATGGTGATTCAGAATTATGAGAATTACGAGAACCAGAGTTGAAAACTGAGCAAATGCATCACTGTCATTTCAGCTTTTTGTAGGAAAGAATGATTTGTAAATTATGTGCTGGCAAAAAATAGAATTTCTGAGTTCTGTTCTCCACACTTTCCCAGTCTCCCACTATGGGTGGGTGACTTTGTTTATTAAGTATTCAGTAATCTGCTTGATTTTTCTTTTTTCATCACTGCACATCTAATCCATCAGAAGTGTACAGACTTAGAACTAAATTCTTGCCTAGTGTTCCTGCCTGATCTGGTCTTTAATACTTCTTGAACCTGTTGTCATGCAGCTATCCTTCTTGCTTAATAATTTCTGACCAGCTGACCTTTCCTTTCCTTGGATGCACCTCTCACATTAATGACGAGCTTGCTGTAATTGCTTTTTCTTATTTTTGAAATGCTATTTGAAATGCTTGNCAACTGCATTGTGATAAAGGAAAAAAATCAAATCACCATTTCTGCTGCTGATAATGGCTATCTGATCCACCACACACCCAACGTATGGCACGCTTTCTGCTTAGAGTGAAAAAGTGAATTTTGCCTGTTACCTGTGAAGGGGGTGTAGGTGAAGGTCCGACATTGGCTACAAATGATTCGGTCATATCAGTTTTCATAAGCATCTGTGTCTGACTCCATCTTTCAGACAATTATTAATATGAGCACAGGTTTCCCGAGAGACTAAATAATCTTTAAAAAAAATTTAGTGAATAAGAACAACAAGTGTATCTTGGGAACTCATGTCTAGAAAATAGACTTAACTAGGCATTTAACCATTCACTATTTTTTTGCTCCCTTCCGTATAACCTGGCTTTGATTTGGTTACTATGGCTGTCCCCAAGATGCCATTGTTTTAAGAAAATGCATGTTTTCTCCTATTTGTCAGTTCTGAGGATGGCACTAAAAGATGGTTATGAAGTCTTCCTTTTCTCAGTTGATTCATTAGTGGGATGTCGCTCAAGTGTGGCTTCATTAAGTCTTTTCATTGATGGGAGTACATTCATATACAAACCCAGCCTCTCAACACTGACTTTCATCCATGACAGGCATTCAGGACTTCCTGCTCACAAATCTGGTCTTGCATGTTTAATAAGAACATCAGGACGCTTAGTGGCCATGGGTGAGGAGTTAAAGTGGCAAGCAAGAACTTAAAGGTCAACCAGGAAAATGAAATTGTTTTCTTTTTCAGTATTTGGTTTTGCAAGCAGATAATTTGAAGCATCTCACGTCTTACGATACCAGGCTCTTGGTGTGCAAGTTTTCATAATGCTGGAAGCCACCTGTGATACTGTATTCTTAGCATATATTGCTCACCCTGGGAAGCCTCCAGGGATTCTGGAAAGGGCTTTGGGCTAGATATCAAAATTGGACCCCTATTCTATTCACCCTATAAAAATAGTGATAAGAAAAATAGTTCACATTCCTTGAGTTCTCACTTTATGCAAGACAATATTTTAAGTAATTTAAAAGTATGGGAAGGTAGATGGGGTTGAAACACTAACTCATATTGTAACTCAAGTGTGCAGACAGAATGCAATTCCATTATTTGTTCCATGTTTGAACTACTTTTCCTGCTGTTTCATGCACTGGTGTCCAGGGAAATAAATTAGATTTGGTCCAATCTGCTGCTGTGGCTGCTAAGTCGCTTCAGTCATGTCCAACTCTGTGCGACCCCATAGACAGCAGCCCACCAAGCTCCCCCATCCTTGGGATTCTCCAGGTAAGAACACTGGAGTGGGTTGCCATTTCCTTCTCCAATGCATCAAAGTGAAAAGTGAAAGTGAAGTCACTCAGTCGTGTCCGACTCTTAGCGACCGCATGAACTGCAGCCCACCAGGCTCCTCTGCCCAAGTTTAGTCAAATAGATACTTTAACTTGGGCTGTTCAATATGGTAGTCACTATCTACATATTCTTATTTGAGTACATGAAATTTGACTAGTCCAGATTGATATGGCTTGTNCGACCCCATGAACTGCAGCCCACCAGGCTCCTCTGTCCAAGTTTAGTCAAATAGATACTTTAACTTGGGCTGTTCAATATGGTAGTCACTATCTACATATTCTTATTTGAGTACATGAAATTTGACTAGTCCAGATTGATATGGCTTGTAAGTGTAAAATACACATCAGATTTCAATTATTTTGTATGAACAATGAAGAATGTGCTGCACTTAGTCGCTCAGTCATGTCTGACTCTCTGCAACACTATGGACTGCAGCCCGCCAGCCTTCTCTGTCCATGGGGATTCTCCACGCAAGAATACGGAAGTGGGTTATGATTTCCTTCTCTAGGGGATCTTCCCAACCCAGGATTGAACCCAGGTCTCCATATTGCAGGTGGATTCTTGACCATCTGAGCCACAAGAATGTACATCTATTTAATAATTTAAAATGTTTAAATTGTTCAAATGAGCTTCATTTCTTCTTTTTCTTTAATGTACCTAGTTTCTTTAAAACTAGGTAGCACATTTATGTGAAATCTAGAAAAATGGTACGGATGAATCTATTTGTGGGGCAGGAACAGAGATACAGACACAGGAAACAGAAGGGTGGACTCAGGGCAGGGTCGGGGTGGGATGAACTGGAAGATTAGTTTTGCCGTAAATACACCACCATGTGAAAACAGATCATGGGAACCTGCTGTAGAGTGAAGGGAGCTCAGTCCAGTGCTTGTGATGACCTAGAAGGGTGGGATGGGGGTTGGGAGGGAGGGAGGAACACGAGGGAGGGAATATATGTATACATAGAACTGATTTATTTCATTGTACAGCAGAAGCTAACCTAACGTGGCAAAACAACTATACTCATCACCTTCAAAAAGAAGCTGGGTATATGTCCACTATTTTTGTGTTTCTCCTGGTAGAGGAACAGGCATGAGTTAAGGTTCTGAGTCCTGAAAGACTTGGTACTTTTGAGGAAATGAAAGACAACATGTTGGAACACTAGGACAAGGATGTTTGAAAGGATGTATGAAACATGGGGTGTAAAATAAAACTAGAGAGGAAGTGAGGGGTCAGACTCTATAGGAACATGAAGTCTCTAGTAAGGAGTTTGAGTTTATTCTAAGAACAGTGAAAAGCTGTTGAAAGGTTTAGGCGACAGAGAAGTGATTTATGTGTGTTTTATGTCATCTTTCTAAATCCCAGTTTCCTATCTTTAGAATAGGTATAATAACATGCATGTCATCAAAGATCATTAAAAAAGATGATGTATGAGTCATCATGATGGAAGTTGTAAAATACTACAGAGATATACATTAATCTTATCATTATGGCTATGGCTCAAAAATCTTCAATGAGTTACTGACATCAATGGCATAAGGTTTCCCATCAGTGTGTTTTAAAGTCTTCCATTTGTTGGCCCCATCTGACCAACGTGAGGGTTTCTCTCATTTTCTGACTCAAGATAATATTTCCAGTCTTCTCACCATTGTGTCTCCTGCTTCTAGTGTTCTTTGCGACCCATGAACTGCAGCCCACCAGGCTCCTCTGTCCATGAGATTTTCTAGGTAAGGATACTGGAGTGGGTTGCCATTTTCTTCTCCAGGGGATCTTCCCAACCCAGGGATCAAACCCAGGTCTCCTGCACTGCAAGCAGATTCTTTACCAGCTTAGCTACAAGGGAAGCCTCTCCTGCTCTGACATCTTGATTCTGTAGCTTGTTTTAGTGGCCTCATTGTCTTTTTCCACCTATTCTAACCCAGCTTCACATTTGTACTTGTGTTAGTCTGAATTATTTTGGTTACAAGGAACACAGAAACCTCAAACTAGTTTGAAACATAAAATGAATTTGTGGATAATGTTAGTGAGAAATCCAGTGGAGGTCTAGTTCCTTCAAGCATTAACTGATCTAAGGACTCATGACACTGCTGGGGTCCACCCCTGGTGGATCCAGGGTGATTTGAAGGGAAGACGGAGTAGACATCCTAGGAAAAAACTTATTTAATTACAGATATGTAGAGAGATTAGAAACGGATAGTGTAGTAGGAAAACTAGCGGAGAAAAAGAGGATAAATGACTTGGTTTATGTGGAATACTAATCACCACCTACATAGGCCACAGGCATCTTTCCATTCTCCTGAAGGAGAGCAGGCACTGAGGCCTCCCCGGTCTGATCTTAGAAGCCCAGGCAGAATTAGCAGGCTTGGTGAGTACCCACATTCCAGATGGGAATTCAGCCAGAAAAACGGGGAGGAAGAAAGAAACGACACGGGGGAATCAGTCTTTCCAGAAACTGATCCGATTTTTTTTTATTTTTCAGGTTTGTTTATATACCTTTTGTTATACATAGGGATGAATACAGAGTCACGCGGGGGTCAGCAGACCTGACTCTTATCACAATCAGGTGCTTCATATAAAATTATACAAAGATCTTATGGTTTTTACATCATCTTCTGGCCATGAGGCCTGCTGACATTTTATGGCCCTTTCTGATACTGGTCAGTTAACCAGAAAACTTATTTTTTCCAGGGGTGATTTTTTTCTTAAACCAGGTGCCACCCTCCAAATAAAGTTGCATTCTTATAGGGTGAGGGTGTAGTGGACTACAATCAAGAAAGGAATTTACTTAACCTAAAGTTAACATGATTAATCTTAAAGGTTAATACTTATTTCTCCTATATGCTAGTTATATTCATTATAAGGGCAGGGAATATGGAGATTTAGCAGCAAACATCAGCCCAACAAATGAAAACCCTTCACCAATGTTCCCCTTAAGATCTATTTAGTCTTAAGATAGTGATAAAGTTACATTTTTACATAGCAAGGACACAGTGATTTATAACAAAGTACAGTGATCTATAACAAAAGAGAAAATTCATTAACTCAAAAAGTCTAGTATTGCTAACATCAAAAACTACTATATTTCCTTTTCTATATTCCAAATACATTGATTAATATATTCCCAGGTGCCTAAGGATATGG
>SJYW01045702.1:0-17483 GCA_006410735.1 Raphicerus campestris | reverse complement strand
GTTTTTACATCATCTTCTGACCATGAGGTCTGCTGACATTTTATGGCCCTTTCTGATACCGGTCAGTTAACCAGAAAACCTATTTTTCCAGGGGTGATTTTTTCTTAAATCAGGTGCCACCTTCCAAATAGAGTTGCATTCCTACAGGGTGAGGGTGTAGTGAGTTACAACTAAGAAAGGAATTTACTTAGCCTAAGGTTAAATGATTAATCTTAAAGGTTAATACTTATTTCTCCTATATGCTAGTTATATTCATTATAAGGGCAGGGAATATGGAGATTTAGCAGCAAACATCAGCCCAACAAATGTAAACCCTTCACCAATGTTCCCCTTAAGATCTATTTAGTCTTAAGATAGTGATAAAGTTGCATCTTTACATAGCAAGGACACAGTGATTTATAACAAAGTATAGTGATCTATAACAAAAGAGAAAATTCATTAACTCAAAAAGTCTAGTCTTGCTAACCTCAAAAACTACTATATTTCCTTTTCTATATTCCAAATACATTGATTAATATATTCCCAGGTGCCTAAGGATATGGAGGCTTGGTGGCAATCATTGACTCAACAATGAGAAAAGCCCTATGCTAATTAAGACTTTCAAAATACTCCAAACTCTCTGTGCTGTTTATGGTTGAGAGGTTGTCACACAAGCTAGTCTGTCAGCAGAGAGGTTTGACCTGAGATACCCTTGTCACACCCAGGGCAAGGAATTAGCAGTAATTATTGGCACAACAAATAAAAAAACCCTTCACCAATATAATTTCTAATCAACCCACTATACTATACTAATAATGTTCTAATTTCTCAAAAGAGTCTGTATTTAGAAAGTAATAAAGCATCTCATGCCTCTCACAGTTGGGAGGCTGTAAATAATCACATGTAGCCAGACAAACCTGCTCAGGAAGGCTAGAGAAACTTCAGAGGAGTTTGTAAGTTGGAACACTCTCGTCATGCACAGGAATTTTTATTAACTGAAACTGTAAGTTAACTCCTTCTCCGAGAGAAATGGTGATGGGGGAGAGCCCCCCGTAAAGTCAAAGGTGTAGGTGAGAGCATTAAACAGACTCTGGTTTTGGGGGTAGATGCTCGGGAACAGAGGGTTTCCTGAGGCTTGATCACGCCTTTGCGTATGCCAAGCCTCCTTCCTCATGACCTTTGCCATGGGCGGAGTTCCTCACGATGGCTCCCGGCATGACACCATACATGCTAGGAATTTCTGTCTTGGGTCTATCTTTAAATTTCTCCCATGAGTTGTCAGTTTGATCACCCACAGTTCCAGACTTCATCCTAACCAACTTAGCAACTCCGATAGGAAAAACTTCTCTTTCCCCAATGAACTAGCAAAAGTCACGTTTCACTCTATTGCCCTAAATTTTTTATACACCCTGAACAAATCTATGCATTGACCAAGCCCCAATCCAGAATCCATTACACGGATTGGAGACACTTGGTGGGGTTAGTCCCCATCCATATCAAGTGAATGAAGTAGGGCCGGGGAAGTTTCCCAAAAGAAAAAGAGGATTGGGAAAAGGACACTGACTAGACAGACAAAAAGAAAATGAAACAAAAAAACCAACTCAGATATCCACCATAGAGCTATGGCTCACATCCCACGTCCTCCATGAGCCCTACCTCTATGACTTCAGGCAATAATTATCTTTTCCTTCCTGACTTTGCTTCATACTTGGTCTCTGGAGCATACATTTTTGGCTCTTGATATTCCATTCTGTACTTTATTATAACCATAAAACTTTTATTGCCTGATTAGACCTTGGTGGTAATCTCATCCTAGAGATGTGAAAGCCTTGAAGGAAAAAATAATAAATTTTGGATTATTTTGAAAATATTTCTTGAGGACTTCTAGGTCATTTCTGGGGAGAAAAGATATAAAAATTATTTGAAAATACCTTAGCATTATTTCTCAGAAATGTTTTCATTTTTAAAGCTTTAAAAATTCTAAAGACATCAATCATGAAAATTTTATGAACAAATTAAGTAATGTATGGTGTAACTTTTAAATTTCTAATACAATAGTGTGCCTTTTGCTCTCTAAAAGATGAGTGTGCTTCTTTTGTCCCTATTTCTATCATCATCGCCATGCTCAGCTGTTCAGTTGTGTCCAACTCTTTGCAACCCTATGGACAATAGCCTGTCAGGGTCCTCTGTCCATGGGATTTTTCAAACAAGAATATTGAAGTGGGTAACCATTCTCTCTTCCAGGGGATCTTCCCAACCCAGGAATAGAACCTGGGATTCCTGCATTGCAGGCAGGTTCTCTACCATTTGAGCCATCAAGAAAGCCCCTATCATGTATATGTGCATGCATATGTATATGTATGTCTATATCCATATCTATATTACCTCTATCTGTATCTGTATCTAATTCTTCTGTTTCCTTTTCACCTGGCTTTAAACTTTTCAAACCTTCTTCTTTTTCTAAGAAAAAAAATTTTTGAATCTGAATATACTCAGGTCTGCTTGGCTGTCACTCCTGGCATATTCCTGTTTGTGTACTATAATTATCTCTGAGTTTTGAGAGGTGTGCCTACGGGTAGCTCAGTACCTATATTTCTCATGGGTCTGAGAGTTGCTGTGTGCCTGTATATATGTTTTATTTGTCTTATTTTTCCCCAGCTTTACTGAGATATGATAGACATGTAACATTGTGTATGCTTAGGGTGCACAGTGTGATGACTGGGTATGCACATATATTGGGAAATGTTTATCACAATAAGATTAGTTAACACATCTTTCACCTCACTAGGTAGGTAAAGGTTGGGTAGGTAAAGTCTGACAAGTACCCCAAGGTGGGGTCAAGTATGAGACTAGAATACTCTCAGTTCCTAGTGGGATGCTCTGGTGGGAAGCTTGGGTCTGCTTAAAGGGTCTGGTGCGTGATGGATGATTTAATGGCCTTTACTTTATGCTATGAGGGCCAAATAAGTACTCAAGTTGGCAAAACAAAAACGGGGGTCAAGTAACTGAAAAGTGCAGAAATATGACTTCATCTAGATGGTTCAAGCTAAGTCATTGGAGCTCTCCCCCCACCCCCATCATATCTTCCTTCTATATCGGTTTAGTCAGCAATCTGGCTCATCTGATTGTGACAAAATGGCCCTAAGCCTTGTACTTTTCACCACCTGGGTCAGAAGAGACAGGAGAATGGCTGTCTTGCAGAAGTCACAGTGGGTCAGAGGCTCTGAGCTGAGCCCAGGTCTGAACCCATCATTGTGCCCCCAGACGTGGGATGTACTGACAGCTTGCTTCTGGAAGTTGGGCTTCCCTTGTGGCTCAGTTGGTAAAGAATCCGCCTGCAATGTGGGAGACCTGGGTTCAATCCCTGGGTTGGGAAAGGCTACCCACTCTAGTATTCTGACCTGGAGAATTCCACACACTGTATAGTCCATGAATCACAAAGAGTGGGACACGACTGAGCGACTTTCACTTCTGGAAGTAGGTCTAATCCACTTTACATGTATTGGCTAAAATTGGGTGGGCCTTAATTTCCAAAATGAAAAGAATGGAAAAGACCCAGGGGAGGCCACCAAGATGTGTCCACCATAACCAATCCATCTAAATCTTTCTGAGTTTGCATGAAGGCTACTGGTAGGTAGAATTTACCTTATTTCTTTTATCACCCCTCATTGGAGATGAAAGCAACATGTGTAGCTGCAGCAAAAGTCAAAGCAAAATACGTAGGCAAAACTCAAGCTTAAGACAACAGGAAAACAATATACCAACCTCACCTATGACTGCTGGTGACTGGAGATGCTGGAGACAAAGTTTACAGTAACTTCTTACTGGCTGTCCAAGGCTCTGTTTTCTCTTCTGGTCTGTACCCAATATTATATTCTATCTGTCCAGATTTATTTTAGCTTCTAGGGAAAAATCATTGGCCTGAATCCTCCATTTCCAGCCAATGCCAATATCAATGATATTTGGCATAAATTTGCATCTTGGTTTTGTTTCAAACTGTCAGTCTTCCATCAACACATTTTATCTATGAAGGCAAAATCATTTTCTACCCTCTAAATTTAAAAAATATATATATTATTTATTTGATTTTATTTTTGTTGCACTAGTTCTTTATTGCTGCACACAGGCTTTCGTTAGTTGCAATGAGCAGAGGATACTCTTCGTTTCAGTGCGTGGGTGTCTCTTGTTGCAGAGAACAGGTTTTAGGCACGTGGGATTCAGTAGCTGCAGCCGGTGGGCTCTTGAGCATGGGGTCAGTAGTGTGATGCACAGGCTTAGTTGTTCCAGGGCCTGTGGGATCTTCTAGGATTAGGAATCAAACCTGTGTCCCCTGCGTTGGCAGACAGAATCTTATTCTCTGTGCCACCAGGGAAGTCCTGCCTTCTAAATTTTTATGAAGATTCTCATCTCTAGGGATATTACATTTAGTTACCAGATGTGCAAATACAGCTGCAGTGGCCCCATTGTAACCAGACTTCCTGTTTTGACAACTCTGCTCATAGGAAGAGGAACAGGTAGCATCTTAAAGTGAATTCACTCCAACCATTTGGAACGAAACCTTCCAGGTGCAGCTCCTGACAACTCTAACTCACAGAGAAAATGACAGCATTTGCAGCTTGGAGAGTCATCTCACAGATCAGCCATCCCACTCTTGGTATACAGATTTTAATTTAGACTCGATTAGAAATTTTCTGAGCTACTGAGAAATTAAACATGGACTGAATTGCCTTCCGTCAGGTAATTAATGTCAGAATCACTGGTGATAAAACAGAGTGAAAAAAATTGTATCACACATATAGTTTTAAAAGTACTCTATTTAAAAATCCAGAGAATTGAATTCTAGCTCATGGGTTGCCCTTGAGCAGCTTGTGACCTTGGAGAAGGTCCTTGTGGGACTTCATTTTCTTAACTTACACAATAAAAGGCTCAAGTTGGAGAGATTCCAGTTTTAATAATCCATTCTGTTTCTGCTTCAGTTGCCAACAGGCTAAGAGGGGCAAAAAGAATATAAGGAAAGGTATAAACAAAACAATGCTGCATCTAGTGAACATTCGCCACTAAAAAAAAAAAATTACAAAAACAGTTCCCTTTTTTAAGAGGAAAAGTTTTCATTATCCTTTACTTTGACTCAGTTGCCTAATTTCAGTGAATAACCTCTACATTTATTCAGACCTAATGAGCTAAATTATATGGAAGTTTAATTTCCATTTCAGAAGATGTCAAGGTTTGTTTTTTGCATCAACACAGCCGTGGGGTAATAGGTTGTAACCCTGTTTCACTCCAGAAATGCATCTCTGATGGCTGGACCCTTCCATCTGTTTCCATCAGAATCTCAAGGAGTAGGCACTTCACCTGACATAGAGATGTACCACCCAGGACCGGCTGCATAATGTATAAAGTGAAAGTGAAAGTGTTAGTCACTCAATCATGTCTGACTCTTCCTGATCCCATGGATTGTAGGATGCCAGGCTCCTGTGTCCGTGGAATTCTCCAAGTGAGAATACAACAGTGTTCCATCTTACCACACTGTCATCCCCTTCTCCAGGGGATCATCCTAATCCAGGGATCAAACCTGGGTCTCCAGCAATGTGGGCAGATTCTTCACCATCTGAGCTACCAAGGTTTAGTGCAAAATGAAAATGTAGGGACTCAGTTTAAAATTATTAAGAATTTCAGGACAACAACACAGAGCTTTGAACCAAACATAGGCTCCTTTGAAAGCAGGCCTTTGAGTGACTACAGCGATCCTATACCCATTACTCAGGCCATGGTGGTACCCAGCTCTCCCTTTAGGAAAGACTTGATACTCTATCTGCTAGGGATGCTGACAGGGAGGTCAATCTTCCACTGTCATTCCCTACAAAGATGGCCTTTTAGGCAGTGGGCTGCCTCCCAGAAGATAACACCAATTCCAGGAGCTGACTATATCCAGCTGACAGACAGAGATAAAAAAGGCTGCTTATTTTAGCCTCATGCAAAACAACTTTAATGGATGATTTCAGGTCCAGATCTTCTCCAAGGAACTCTCAAGAGTCTTCAGTATCACATTTTGAAAGTGTCAGTTCTTTGACACTCAGCCTTCTTTATGGTCTAACTTTCACATCTGTACATGACTACTGGAAAAAGCATAGATGGAGTGGGTTGCCATTTCCTTTTCCAATGCATGAAAGTGAAAAGTGAAAGTGAAGTCACTCAGTCGTGTCCAACTTTTAGTGACCCCGTGGACTGCAGCCCAGCAGGCTCCTCCGTCCATGGGATTTTCCAGGCAGGAGTACTGGAGTGGGGTGCCATTGCCTTCCCCTTACATTAATGTTAGGACTAAATTATGTCACATATTGAATCCATGCAAGGATTCAATACCAGACACATAAGTGATGTTGTTGTTGCTGTTGTGTAGTTGCCAAGCAGTGTCTGACTCTTCGTGACCCTATGGGCTGCTGCATGCCAGGCCTCCCTCTCCCTCACCGTCTCCCAGAGTTTGCCTAAGTTCATATTCATTGCATCAGTGATGCTGTCCAACCATCTCATCCTCTAAGACCCTCTTCTCCTTCTGCCCTCAATCTTTCCCAGCATCAGGGACTTTGCTAACAAGTCATCTGTTCTCATCAGATGACCAAAACTCTGGAGCTTCAGCTTTACCATCAGTCCTCCCACTGAATATTCAGGGTTGATCTCCCTTAAGACTGACTGGTTGGATCTCTTAAGATTGACTGGTTTGATCTCCTTGCTGTCCAAGGGACTTTCAGGAGTCTTCTTCAGCACCACAATTCTATGGCATCAGCTCTTTGGTGTTCTGCCTTCTTAATGGCCCAGCTCTCACAACCGCACATGACCACTGGGAAAACCATAGCCTTGACTATACATAAGTGATAACTCCTCCAAATTCCTCTCTGTCTGCTCTTTTCCTATACCCATACTTTGGTTTCAATTCTATTGCATCCTCCTTTCCTCATGGCAGATATCATTGGATGTTCATGTATAAGTAGAGCACCAGAGAGAAGTTCACAGTAGCAAAAGAAGAAAAAAGGTGCTAAACTCTCTGGTTGGTGTTGTTTGATGATAGTTCCTATACTGTAAGATATTATAGCTCAAAGTATGAATTGTTATAACAGTTGATCCTTTAAGGTCTACTCTCTTGGAAGAACGATTTTCAAAATAGCAATCAGTATATGTTAAAATGGTCATCAATGTCATTGGCCATTTTGCAAGCTGAAAAACCTAAATTATCAGCAAAATCATAACAGAAACAGAAATATAATTCAGGATTTTCTTCCCAGTAGCTTTCTTCATTGAGCTGAATTATGAGAAAAAACCATATCAGGTCAGAATTTTTATTGCAGAAATTGATGCTACCCCAGTATTCCAGGTTTCTTTGACAGCTTTAACAGCATAAGACTGGGAGTTAAAGTCTTAACACTATAATTGGGAGTCTTGGTCCCTATTAAAGTGAATCTTCCTGCAATGTTAGAGGATCTGACTGAGTTGAGTACTGTGGACTAAAACTCAGTATGGTATACTTGCTGACAATTTGTGATCATCACGGAAATCTGGTATATAACAAAAGGATGACAGACACCAAGTCTGACTAGCTGCTGCTGCTGCTAAGTTGCTTCAGTTGTGTCCGACTCTGTGAAATCCCATAGACAGCAGCCCACCAGGCTCCCCCATTCCTGGGATTCTCCAGGCAAGAACATTGGAGTGGGTTGCCATTTCCTTCTCCAATGCATGAAAGTGAAAAGTGAAAGTGAAGTCGCTCAGTCGTGTCCGACTCTTAGCGACCCCATGGACTGCAGCCTACCAGGCTCCTCTACCCATGGGATTTTCCAGGCAAGAGTACTGGAGTGGGGTGCCATTGCCTTCTCCAAGTCTGACTTAGAAGACATCAAACTAGTCAAAGGATTTGTAGATTTATCTGGGGAAAAAAGACACTTTGAAACCAAGCAAGCAAAACATTTACTTCTGCTCAGATGATGAACTAAGAGAATGCTTTGCAAAGTTATGTTTAAAGATGGTAGGAATGTTCCTAGAACCCCAACCTAAGAATGTCCTTGGTAAAAGGATAGGGGTGTTATAGGAATCAACTGTAAACAAACTCAACAGCTCCCGAATGAACCCTAGGAAAGTCCAAGGCCACCAGAATATCAAGTCACTGNTTAAAGATGGTAGAAATGTTCCTAGAGCCCCAACCTAAGAATGTCCTTGGTAAAAGGATAGGGGTGTTATAGGAATCAACTGTAAACAAACTCAACAGCTCCCGAATGAACCCTAGGAAAGTCCAAGGCCACCAGAATATCAAGTCACTGTTGAATCAAAAGTGACCAGAGTGTGACACTGAGGCTGTGGATTGCAGAGCCACGTGGAAGTAGGTGTGAATCCTAGTCTCACCTCACTACAAAATTTGTAAAAGTGAGCAAGTCACTTCACCTCTCTACACCCCAAATTATATATCTCTAGGTAGTAGTGAAGACAACCACAAGCGTTATTGTAAGAGTGTCTGAGATAATGTATGCAAGGTGCTGTCACAGGGCTGGCTCACAACAAACGATGGCTATTATCCTTCATGGTAACATCTTTCAGAATTCTGCCACATATGGGAAAGAAGGAGGAAAAGATGGAAACACCAGGCCTAAAATACATGGCAGTCGAAGTTTTATAAGTATGGTAAGTCTAATGTGAGACACGTTTTCCAGGAAAGGGCGATGAGCTATGTAAGTCTGGATGTGTGAAGGTTAGAGGAAGGCTTTCATTACAAATAAAAATGTGTAGAGAAAAACATCTATAAAAGGCACTGCACCATACAAACAGCCTCTCACCACACCAGGATAGTATTTTGGAGTTCATTCATAAAGATAGCATGTCCACCACAGGAACAATAACAAAAATGGCTTGAACATTAATGGGTTTACTATTCATCAGATGACGTGCTGAGTGCTCACTATGGATAACATTTATGTTTATAAGAACTCCATAAGCACAAGATTATTATTATTACTTACTTATATTTTTGTCTTTACTACTGAGACGGTTCCAAGAGATTGGTTTAAGGTTTACAATGTGATGTTTTGATATACATTACAAAATATGTAATGTATGATCAAGATAATTAACATACCCATCACTCCACATATTTACTATGTTTTCATGTATGATGAGAACACTTAAGATCTACTCTTTCAGTAAATGTCAACTGCAGTTGACCCTTAAGCAGCACAGGGCTGAACTGCACAGGGCCGCTTATATGAAAAGGTTTTTCAGTAAACATCTACTCAAGTAGTACATGCTCTGCGGTTGAATCCATGGGTGCAGAGCTGTGTATAGGAAGGAATGACTATAAAGCTATATGAGTTTCTTTTTTACCTTGCAGGCATTGGCACCCCTTACCCCCACATTATTCAAAGGTCAATTGTATACATATAGTATTATTAACTGTAGTTGTCATGTTGTACATTAAAGTTCCAGGATGTATTCATCCCACATAACTGAAGATTTCTACCCTTTGTCCAATGTCTTATCCTGATCGTGATCATCATCATCATTATTATCATTATCCCTATTTTACAGATGTGGAAAGCAAGACAGAAATTCAGAAATTCTCACAACTAGAGAAACAGTTATCCCTAGATGCCATTTCAAGCAGTTTGATTCCAAAGCCTCAAATGCCCAGCTCTTACCCAACAAGTTCTTCCACAACCTTTAGAAGACCATGGGTCTCACAGTTATCAGGAATCTACTTTGAATTTTGCACTGCTACATGGTAGCTGTGTGTTCTCAGTAAACTATTCAATCTCTTTGAACTTCTGTTTATTAAATAGGAAAAAATGATAGTTCCTTCCTTGCAGTATTTCTGTAAACAATAACTGTTATTATTAGTGTTTTTATTAATGTAGGATATATTTACTTGTTTTGATGTTGCTGTTCTTACCTTTTAATGAGAAATCATAACATTTTTCAGACACTGTACTCTTCAGGTCCACTGTTTACCATTTTTTTTCCTCACCTCTACTTGGAAATGAATAACTATAGATATTAAATAGACATTTTTTCAAAGAAGACATCCAAGTGGCCAACATGTGTACAAAACAATGCTAAACATCACTAGTGTCAGGGAAGTACAAAGCAAAACCACGATGAGGTTTCACCTCGCACATCTTATGATAGCTGACATCATGACAACAAGAAATACAGTTGCTCGTGAGAATTCAGTCATAAGGGAACACTTGTACACTTGGTGGAAATGCAAATTAGTGCAGCCACTATGGAAACCAGTATGGTAATTCCTCCAAAAATTTAAAAAAAATGCCATGTAAATTCAGCAATTCCACTTTCGAGTGTATATCCAAAGAAAATGAAAACACTGATTTGAAGATACATGCATCCCAATGTCCATAGCAGCATTATTTATAANATGGAAACCAGTATGGTAATTCCTCCAAAAATTAAAAAAAAATGCCATGTAAATTCAGCAATTCCACTTTCGAGTGTATATCCAAAGAAAATGAAAACAGGACAGTGAAAAGATATACGGAGTCTCATGTTCACTATAGCAAAGATACGAAAAAAGGCCTAAACATCCACCAACAAATCAATGGATAAAGAAGATGTAGTATAGTTTTCCTGTGGAATATTATTCTATCATCAGAAAGAAGGAAACCCTACTATTTGCAAAAACATGGAAGAAATTTGAAGACTTTATGCTAAGTGAGATATGCTAGAAAGAGGAATGAAAATACTGTATGATGTAACATATGCAGAATCAAAAAAATCCAAACTTGTAAAGTCAGAGAATACATAGAATGGTCGTTACCAGAGGCTAGGCATAGGCTTGACAGGCTTACTTTTTAATAATATGCTTCATGATGATTTCATTGCCAGGTGTTTAGGTTCACCTCCACTGTATTATTTTCAAAAGTCAATAGCATGATGAATGCATACTGCTTTTATAGAGACTAGAGATAAGACTTCATCAATTGTAACCATGCTTACATTGCTATCTTTATCTCTATGGTAAAGGGATTAATTTTAGTATAGAGCATGGGTTCTGAAACTGTACTGTCTAGGTTTAGATCTTTGTTCTGCTATTTTATAGTTATGAGATTTTGAGCAAGTTGCCTCTCCTCTTTGCATCAGTGACTCTGTCTCTAACAATGGAATCAATTTATCTCATAAGGTTATTGTGAGAATTGTAGTTGATTGTCCAGGTAAGTTTCCAAGCCCCTAGATAATATTGAATAACATCAATATTAATAATAATAATATCTCTTATTAATAACATCTCAAAAGTTTCCTCTAACTCAATAATTCTCAAATAAAGTATCTCTATAATGACATTAATTTGATCAAAATAAGGTATCAAATGTGATGACAGCGTTACTGTTTATTCATCTCCTTGATAGCTCATTCATCATCTCTGTGGGTTGACGGCTGGCTAGTTTTGAGACTTTGATTTTAGATCTTTTGATTTCTCTCTTCTCTTGAGAGGCTCCTGTGCATGAAAGAACCATGGACCAGTTGTACTTCCAATGTCTTGTGTTGTCAAATCAGGATATAGAGTTTCCTTGCAGAGATGTGACAATTTTCACTTGTAATGGCACCATGGGTTTTATATATCACACGCTACTTAAAATGGAATGAAACCTGATCATTGTCCTCTTTATGTAGAGCTTCATTAATAAGGGATTTTTTGAACCACAGGAAGAGTGTTGCCCTTTAAAAGCAATTGAGACTTGAAAACAGAAAATGACTCAGTGAAAATTTTTTTAAATGGAAGCATACAGGTGGATCTCACCTTAAGCAATGAATGTTTCTAAAAAAAGTCAGTGTGAGTCCTCCTTTTGACAAGACAAGAATAACATCCAACTGACTGACTATTTTGGAAAATTTCAGTGGACAATGGTACTCACTGAGAATTAGGGGAATGAAAACGTATTATTATCTCCAGAATTAAAGTCCATTTCTAGTTACAGAGTTTATCACTTGAGTAATATGTCATCTGTCTCCCCAGGGAGCCCACAAGCTACTGGTGAAAATGGACACAAAAGTAAAAAAATCCAAAAAACAGTCAATGTATTTGTGAGACATATAAAGATAATTAAGTGCATCTTCTCCCTTAATTTAATTTCTTTTTATAGTGGCCGTCCTCATTTATGGGTACTTTCTAAGTTCTTACTCTATAATGATATTCATTCACTCATTCATCAGTGAACCAATGTTTACGTTGCTTATTATTTCCAGCATATGTATGCGTGCTAAGTAACTTTAGTCACGTCCAACTCTTTGTGACCTCATAGACTATAGCCCTCCAGGCAATTCTGTTCATGGGATTCTCCAGGCAAGAATACTGGACTGGGTTGCCATTTCCTTCTCCAGGGGATCTTCCTGACCCATGCTTCTATGGAGACACAAAAAGTGGGTGGAGTCTGCCTCAAGAAATGCTTCTGCGCAGTCAGGCTATGATACCAGGCCCACTGTCTTGTTGCTGATATGTGGGGTCAAACCATCACTAGTGTTACTCCTGTCAGTAGTCCCTGGAAGGGAAAGATAACACCTATCTTTTTAGTTTTCAAATTTCCAAGTTTCAAAGGGTGTTTCTTCATGTTCTCATTTATGCAACACCTTATACTCCCATCTTATACTCCATCTGCTCTGTCATGGGATTAGNTCATTCACTCATTCATCAGTGAACCAATGTTTACGTTGCTTATTATTTCCAGCATATGTATGCGTGCTAAGTAACTTTAGTCACGTCCAACTCTTTGTGACCTCATAGACTATAGCCCTCCAGGCAATTCTGTTCATGGGATTCTCCAGGCAAGAATACTGGACTGGGTTGCCATTTCCTTCTCCAGGGGATCTTCCTGACCCATGCTTCTATGGAGACACAAAAAGTGGGTGGAGTCTGCCTCAAGAAATGCTTCTGCGCAGTCAGGCTATGATACCAGGCCCACTGTCTTGTTGCTGATATGTGGGGTCAAACCATCACTAGTGTTACTCCTGTCAGTAGTCCCTGGAAGGGAAAGATAACACCTATCTTTTTAGTTTTCAAATTTCCAAGTTTCAAAGGGTGTTTCTTCATGTTCTCATTTATGCAACACCTTATACTCCCATCTTATACTCCATCTGCTCTGTCATGGGATTAGTTGCACCAAAAGGAAGGGATTAGTACTTTCTCTTGTGGTGCCAAATATTCCTTGCTGGATGATGTTATTATTTGTTTAGTTTTTATGATAAACGGGGCTTCCCAGGTGGCATTAGTGGTAAGGAATTCAGCTGCCAATGCAGGAGACATAAGAAGTGTTTGTTCGATTCCTGGGTCAGGAAGATCAAGATGAGATCTACAAAACTCTATGAAAGGCCTCTAACTCTTCAAGATTGCTGAGTTTTTGCATTTTGAGGTCCAATATCAAAATGGTGGGAAAGCCCATACAAATGTTAACTTATAAAGAAATTTAATATCTATGATACAAAATTAAGAAAAATTAATACTAGATGGATTTAGTGGCTTAATTGTGCCTGCATTAATTAGGTAATTAGCATAAGAATGTTCTTTTTATAATAGCTCTTTGTATATTAATAAAGGAACCATTCATAAGATGAGCAAACCTGACTTTGGGAAGTGCTAATTAAATTCAGAAATGGAAACTATCCGTTGTTAAACTACTTTTCCATTGTCTCCTTTAGAGACGTGGCATAACGCACCATTTGCTGGACCAAGTTTCACCTTGAAAATTGCTTTGTTTTACAACATTTCTTTTCTACTTTTCACATATTTGAAAAGCAAATACATATAATCAAATAATTTTCCACACACCTATCATGAAATAATTACACAATTGCCTCCTTGGATTCCTACAAGGAATTCTTGTAGTTCTTTGCACCTCTACCTAGTTAAAAATCTCACTGAAAAATAATTTAATTCATGGGGCTCATTGGTTATAGCCAGGATGTAGCTTTTGATGCATAAAATTCTAAAAGTCTAGTAGTTTAAATAAATAGAAAATTATCCTGCTTTCTGGCTCAGATGGTAAAGAATCTGCCTGCAGTGCAGGAGACCAGGGTTTGATCCCTGATTGGGAAGATCCCCTGGAGGAGGAAATGGCAACCCACCCCAGTGTTCTTGACTGGAGAATTCTGAGGGCAGAGGACCCTGGTGGGCTACAGTCCATAGGGTTGCAAAGAACCAGACAGGACTGAGCAACTAACACTTTCACCCTCATTTTCTTGTAACAGGGCATCCGGTTTCATCTCAGCTTTCTTCCCCACTAAGTGGATTCTGTGTGGTCAGATGTCTTATGTACTGGCTATTAAAACCCCCTGGATACAATTGCCTCTTTAAGACAGAGTGGCTGGAAAGGTCCTTCCTCTATTGTTTTCATGGTTGGAGCAGTAGTTGAGGATTCAAAAAGACTCAGTAAACAACATCTGTCCCCTCTACTTAAGTTTTGAACCTATTAAAAAGAAAAGAAAAAGGAAGGGAGATCAGTAATCAAGATACCACTTTTATTACTGAGAAGTTGATGTTGGAGATAATGGCTTATATCTGCAAGTGGGATCATTACACTGAACTCAAAAATTATAGACTTGCTTATTCAGTTATGCAAAAATTAACAAATTTAAGAAGTGGGGAAAAGTTTGCTTCCTAACTTAGAAAACAATCAAGGAGATGAGAAAAACTCATATCTTTGGTCAGGAAAGATTACAAGGGATTAGATGTTTATAAAATTAATCCTTAAAAGTAAACAAATCGCTTTGAAACATGCAAAGTAATTTCATTTTATTATATCATAAGGATTCCAAATTCTGCAGACCTGGGACTGTGACAGCAAGAAATGTAAAGCTTTTGATGCTGCTAATTTTTTGAGCTGTGCCATATATGAGCTCATATATATGCCATATACAAGTTTTTCTAAGGTTTTCAATAAATTTTTAATTTTAGGAACTCTGTTCATGTCATCTAGATTTTGAATTATTTCATATAACATTAGGTGAGTTATTTAAAAGNTTTTGATGCTGCTAATTTTTTGAGCTCTGCCATATATGAGCTCATATATATGCCATATACGAGTTTTTCTAAGGTTTTCAATAAATTTTTAATTTTAGGAACTCTGTTCATGTCATCTAGCTTTTGAATTATTTCATATAACATTAGGTGAGTTATTTAAAAGAATATTTCAAAATTTCTATGGGAGTGGGTATATATATACACAGCCAAGTTTATAGTATAGTCATTAGGGAATGTGATATGTATAATATTCTAGATTTGGGTGTTAACATTTATAAAGTTTTTGTAACAAATTTACTTATTTTTAAAGTATTAAAAAAACATTTCTGTTGGTAATTAGAAACCTTTGCCTATGTCAATATTCCTTATTTGATGTTTATCTCTTTCTTATTTGATCAGACTTTCTCTCACTTTGACTTTTCAAAAATTCAACTCAGAGTATTATGTTTTATTTTCTTTTTGATTTTATGTATTTAAAAAAATAATGGATCATGTTTTTATCCTTAACTTCTAGTTTTGCTATTTACTTCCTCATTCATGTACTACATCAAATGGAATAGTTTGGCTGTTTATTCTATCTAGCTTCCTAACAAATGCATTTAAGACAGTCTTAGCAAATTAATTCATTGGCCTTCCCCAATGGCTCAAGCAGTAAAGAGTCTGACTGCAATGCAGGAGATCTGGGTTCAATCCCTGGGTTGGCAATATCCCCTGGAGAAGGAAATGGTAACCCACTCCAGTATTCTTGCTTGGAGAATCCCAGGGACATAGAAGCCTTGTGGGCTATAGCCCTTGGTGTTGCGAAGAGCTGGACATGACTGAGAGGCTTCACTTTCTTTTCTTTCTTAGCTAATTTGTTAGTGCTGTCTTGTTATTTGATTCTAAGCTCTATAATTTCATTTGATTTTCTATTAAAAACAATTTAGCTTATTATTTGACACCTTTCAAAACTATCAAATTAGAACAGAATTTACAGGCAAGAGTTCTGAAAAAAATGGGGAGGCATCTTTTCTTATCTTTTGAAAATAAACTCCGAGGAAACAAGAGATAAAGCAACAAATAAGATGATATACAATCTTAGAGAAAGAGATCCCCAATTATAGTGGAGTAATGGAAAATCTAGGAATAGCCATTGTTCAACCTCTCTAGAGGCCAACAATACAGGAAAAAAGAAGCATGCAGTAAGAAACTTACTGTTTATGGTTTGTGCAGGAAAACTGCATAAATCTCTTCAGACAACAGACCCCACTTCATAGCTATTGACAGACCTCAGTCTAACTCTTGCTGTGCAAGAGGAGAGGAACAGTTAAAGGTCTTGATTATTCCCTCCATTTTCATCTCCACTTCTCATTCTTATCTTCCATTTGTCCTTTTTTGACCTTGAGACAGTGATTTTCTGGAACCCTATGAGACAGTCAGCTCTCACCTCCACTATAACCTCCTAACAGTATATCTTGGATTGCCACTTCATCTAGATATCCATCCATCCATCATCTATTTGGTAATTTAATAAAAATTTCTTTACTGCCATGAATAATGGCCCATCCTAAATCAATCCTTTGTTTTCCAATATCAAAGTATTCCTTTTTGTATTTCTTGAGTTCTATTTTGAAAAACTGACTCATTGGAAAAGATCTTGATTCTGGGAAAGACTGAAGGCAGGAGGAGAAAAGGATGACAGAGAATAAGATGGTTGGATGGCATCACTAACTCAATGGACCTGAGTTTGAGCAAGCTCCAGAGATAGTAAAGGAAAGCAAAGCCTCGAAGGCTGCAGTTCATGAGTTCCCAAAAAGTTGGACACAAGTTAGCAACTAAACAAAAACAGGAAAGATAATAGGTAAATGTAGGAAAGGAGCTTGAACCAGACAGTCATTATCTATTGAGTGAATAAATAAATGCCCAGATTGTCAAAAGAACACATGAAGCAAATGAGTGAGAATGGGACAGAATTTGGAAGCAAGTCATATTTCCCAATAAAGAGAATAGTCAACTTAGACAACAAAATCAGAACAAGATTTTTCAAGTTATGATAACTTCGAGAAATGTTTTCAAACATCTTTGACTTAAAAAACTTTGTTCTTTGAGCAGGCGTGCCATCCGTAAGTGAAATGAAAAGGAGCACATCCTGCTTTTGCCTTACAGTGTTCCCAGAGTAATTTTTGTCCCNACTTCGAGAAATGTTTTCAAACATCTTTGACTTAAAAAACTTTGTTCTTTGAGCAGGCGTGCCATCCGTAAGTGAAATGAAAAGGAGCACATCCTGCTTTTGCCTTACAGTGTTCCCAGAGTAATTTTTGTCCCAGTAATCAGTTAACCACCCCCAGAAGATTCCACCAAAAAAAATTGTGTTTTTTTTCCCCAGTAATCTGGCTAAATGCAACCTGTTCCTTTTTGATTCCATCTTTTTGCTCATATTTTATTCATAAGATCTCGAAGACTTTTGAAATAGATGCAGATCCTGGGTTAGATCTCATGTCCTTTCTTTCACAAGCTCTTCAGTCTG
>SJYW01045698.1:0-16502 GCA_006410735.1 Raphicerus campestris | reverse complement strand
TAATTTCCCCTGAGATGATGCAGCAGATAAGGGACTCACCCTCCCTGCAGGGGAGAAGCTTCTGGTTTTTCTCGAGTTGCGGCGGCATCCTCTAGAGTTACGACAGGGACCCCAGGGACCCATCCCTATGGCCTCACGAGAGGCCATTCTCCATGTGAGTTGCAAGACACCTGTGGGAATACCTCCCAAGACGTCGCCATTTACTCAGTCCTCGTCTGGTGCTGAGTCCGGAGACTGTGCTTGCCTGGCCCATGCTGACATAGGTCTTGGGGTTCCCCTGGAGCCCCGATAGGGGAGTCAGTCCTCGTTTCGCCTGGGGACCTGCACAGACACTTTCCTCCCCAAATGCAGCAACAGTGTCCGGGTCCCTGTCGAGTGGATACAGGGATCAGTGGCTTGACCTCGAGGTACCCCAGGGCTATCACACGTGCCAGTGTGCCAGAGTTGAGCCTCGGGGTGACAGTCGAGGAAGTGCAAGAAAGTGAGATTCATCTGGAATGGACTAGGCATTTGGGGGTCTTGGGGAAATGTGACCCGATGCCTGAGGCTTCTCTGGACTCGCCTGGTGTGAGTGCCACCACTTGGGATGCGAGGGGTGAGCGGGGAAAACTTTCCCAATGGAGTAGGCCAATGGCCCCTCATCTGTAGCTGAGCATGAGAAAAGGGAGCTCTTCTTGAGTCATGGTAGGACCCTCGGCGGTCCTCTCGAGTGGGGACGGGTGGGGCGGGGAACTTCTTGGGTCACAGCAAAGGTGTGAATGAGCATTTCCAGGTCCAAGAGGGAACGGGTGATTTCTCCCGGGATACATACCGCAGTGTACAAGGGCCTCACTCTGCTGCAAAGGTGAAGCTTCCTGTTTTTCTCGAGTTGCAGGTGGGTCCTCTCGAGCTACAACAGGTACCACAGGTTTCCGCCCCTGTGACCCCAGGATAGGACAGTCTCAGTTCAAGGGGCAAGGCACATCTGGGTATTCCTCCCCAGAGGCGCCAAGTCCTCAGTCCCCTTCTGGTGCTGAGACTGCAGCCTGAGACTACCTCGCCCATGGTGACATTTGTATTGGGGTTCCCCTGGAGCCCGCAAAGGAGTCAGGCCTGGTCTCAACTGGTGACGTGCACAGCCACTTTCCTTCCCAACTACAATAAAAGTGTCCAGGTCCCTGTCGAGCGGATACAGGGATCTATGACTTGCTCTCGAGGTACCCTAGGGCTGTCACACATGCCAGTGTGCCTGAGTCGAACCCGGGGTTACAGTCCAGGCAGTGCAGGGCAGGCAGGTTCATCTGAATTGGTCGAGGCATTTGGGGCTCTTTGGAAATCATGGCCCAAACTGTGAGACTCCTCCCGACATTCCAGGTGCGAGCACCTCCTCTTGGGATGTGAGAGAAACACTGCGAAACCTTTCCCGACGGAGTAGGGAAAGGGTCTGTCATCTAGAGCTCAGCAAGGTAAATCGCGGCTCCTCTTGAGTCTTGGCGGGAAACTTGGGGTTTCTCTCGAGTGGGAAAGGGTGTGGCGGGGAAGTTCTTGGAGCACTGCAAGGGTGTGAAGAAGCCTTTCGAGGTCCACGAGGGACGGGTTGAATTCCCCTAGATGACGTTGCAGTCAAGGGCCAACCACGCCTGCAGGGGAGAAGCTTCTGGTTTTCCTATAGTAGACGCGGGGTCCTCTCGAGTTACGAGGGGTACACTAGGGACCCGCCCCTGTATCCTCAGGAGAGGCCATTCTCAGTGCGAGTTGCGAGGCGCCTCTGGAGATTCCTCCCCAGTCAACGCCGGGTCCTCAGTCTTCGTCTGGTGCTGAGTTCAGAGGCTGTGATTTCCTTGCTCATGCTTTCATGGGTCTTGAGGTTACTCTGGAGCCCCCACAGGGAAGTCATGTCTCTTCTCGCCTGGAGACTTGCACGGCCTCGTTCTTCCCCAACTGCAGCGGCAGTGTCTGGCTCCCTGTAAAGCGGACATAGCGATCAGTGGCTTGCCATCAAGGTACTCCAGGGCTGTCTCACGTTCCAGTGTGTTGGCAGTCGAGCCTCAGGTGACAGTCAAGACAGTGCAGGGCAGTCATGTTCATCTGGAGTGGACGAGGAATTTTGGGGTCTTGGGGAGTGGTGGTCAGACACCTAAGGTTCCTCCCAGATCTCCTGATGCGATGCCACCAATTGGGATGTGAGGGGAGCACCGGAAAACCTTTTCCAATGGAGCAGGGAATGGGCCCCTCAGTTGGAGCTCAGCAGGTGAAACGGGCTCCTCTTGTGTCTTGGCGGGACCCTCAGGGTTCCTCTCGAGTGGGGACGGTTGGGGCGGTGAACGTCCTAGGTCACAACAAGGGAGTGAAGGAGCCTTTCGAGGTCCAAGAAGGAAGGGGTGATTTATCACGAGATGCTGCAGCGGACAAAGGACTCACCCTCCCTGCAGGGGAGAAGCTTCTGGTTTTTCTCGAGTTGTAGCAGGGTCCTCTTGAGTTAGGACGGGGACCCCAGAAACCTGCCCCTGTGGCCTCAGGAGAGGCCAGTCTCTATTCCAGTTGTGAGCATCTGTGGGGATTCCTCCTGAGACGTCGCCGTGTCCTCAGTCCTCGTCTGGTGCTGAGGCCAGAGCCTGTGGTTGCCTCGCCCATGCTGCCATAGGTCTTCGGGTACCCCTGGAGCTCCCAGTGGGGAGACAGGCCTCGTCTCGCCTGGGAACGTGCAAACCGCTTACCTCCTCAAGTGCAGCAACAGTGTTCGGGTCCCTGTAGAGTGGACACAGGGATTCGTGGCTTGACCTCAAGGTACCCCAGGGCTATCACATGTGCCAGTGTGCCGGAGTCGAGTGTTGGGGTGACAGTCAGATTCATCTGGAGTGGACTAGGCATTGCGTAGTCTTGTGGAAATGTTACCTGACACCTGATGCTTCTCTGCACTCGCCTGGTGTTAGTGCCTCCTCTTGGGATGCAAGTGGGGAGCCTGGAACCCTTTCCCGATGGAGCGTGGACAGGATCCCTCATCTAGAGCTGAGCATGAGAAAATGGAGCTCCTCTTGAGTCGTGCGGGACCCTCGGCGTTCCTCTCGAGTGGGAACGGGTGGGGCGGGTAACTTCTTGCTTCACAGCAGGGGTGTGAAAGAATTTCGAGGTCCCAAATGGAAAATGTGATTTCCCCCGGGACACCTCAGCGAAAAAGGGACTCACTCGGGCTGCAATGGTGAAGCTTCTGGGTTTGCTCGAGTTGCGGCGGGGTCCTTTCGAGTTACGATGGGGACCTCAGGGATCTGCCCCTGTGGCCCCAGGACAGGCCAGTCTCCATGCGAGGGGCGAGGCACATTGGGGGATTCCTCCCCAGTGGCGCCGGGTCCTCAGTCACCTTCTGGTGCTGACGCTGCAGCCTGAGATTGCCTCGACCGTGCTGACATTTGTATTGGGCTTCCCCTGGAGCACACAGGGAGCAGTCAGGCCTTGTCTCGACTGGAGACGTGCAAGGCTGCTTTCCTTCCCAACTGCAGTAACATTTTCCGTGTTCCTGTGGAGCGGATACAGGGATCTACGGCTTGTGCTCGAGGTACCCTAGGGCTGTCACACGTGCCAGTGTGCCAGAGTCGAACTCGGGGTTATAGTTCAGGCAGTGCAGGGCAATCAGGTTCATCTGAACTGGACGAGGCATTTGGGGCTCTTTGGGAATCGTGGCCCAAACTGTGAGACTCCTCCCGACATTCCAGGTGCGAGCACCTCCTCTTGGGATGTGAGAGGAACACTGCGAAACCTTTCCCGACGGAGTATGGAAAGGGTCCGTCATCTAGAGCTCAGCAAGGTAAATCGGGGCTCCTCTTGAGTCTTGGTGGGAACCTTGTGGTTCCTCTCCAGTGGGGAAGGGTGGGGCGGGGAAGTTCTTGGGGCACTGCAAGGGTGTGAAGGAGCCTTTCGAAGTCCACGAGGGATGGGGTGTATTCCCCTGAGATGCCGTTGTGGACAAGGGCCACACCACGCCTGCAGGGTAAAAGCTTCCGGTTTTTCTCGAGTTGCAGCGGGGTCCACTCGAGAAACGACGGGGACCCCAGCGACCTGCCCCTGTATCCTCAGGAGAGGTGATTTTCAGTGTGATTTGCAAGGCGCCTCTGGGGTTCCTCCCCAGTTATCGCCGGGTCCTCAGTCCTCATCTGGTGCTGAGGTCGTAGTCTGAGATATCCTCCCTCATGCTTTCATAGGTCTTGAGGTTACTCTGAAGCCCCCACAGGGGAGTCAGGCATCTTCTCCTATGGAGACTTTCATGGCCACTTTCTTCCCCAACTGCAACGGCAGTGTCCGGCTCCCCATAAAGCAGACACAAGGATCTGTGGCTTGCCATCCAGGTACTCCAGGGCTGTCTCAAGTGACAGTGTGTTGGGAGTCGAGCCTCAGGGTGGCAGTCGAGACAGTCCCGGGCACGCATGTTCATCTGGAGTGGATAAGGCATTTGGGGATCTTGGGGAGTGGTGGTCGGACACCTAAGGCACCTCCCGACTCTCCAGATGCGAGGCCTCCTTTGGGATGAGAGGGGAGTGCCGGGAAACCTTTTCCGATGGAGCAGGGAAAGGGCCCCTCATCTACAGCTCAGCAGGGGAAAGCGGGGCTCCTCTTGAATCATGGCAGGACCCTCTGGGTTCCTCTCTAGTGAGGCCGGTTGGGGCGGGAAACTTCCTAGATCACAACAAGAGTATGAAGGAACCTTTCCAGGTCCAACAGGGAAGGTGTGATTTCCACCGAGATGTTGCAGTGGACAAGAGACTCACCATCCCGGCAGGGGAGAAGCTTCTGGTTTTTCTCGAGTTGTGGCGGGGTCCTCTCTAGTTAAAACGGGGACCCCAGGGAACCGCCGCTGTGGCCTCAGGAGAAGTCAGTCTCCATGCGAGTTGCCACGCCGCTGTGGGATTTCCTCCCTAGACTTCGCCGCGTCCTCAGTCTTCCTCTGGTGCTGAGGCCGGAGCCTGTGCTTGCGTCGCCCATGCTGATATAGGCCTTGGGGTTCTCCTGGAGCCCCCATAGGGGAGTCAGGGCTCATCTCGCCTAGGGACGTGCACAGCCTCTTTCCTCCCCAAACTGCAGCAGCAGTGTCCAGGTCCCTTTCGAGTGGATACAGGGATCAGTGGCTTGAACTTGAGGTACCCCAGGGCTATCACACGTGCCAGTGTGCCGGAGTCGACCCTCGGGGTGACAATTGAGGCAGTGCAGGACAGTCAGATTCATCTGAAGTGGACTAGGCATTTGTGGGTCTGTGGAATTTTGACCCGACGTCTGAGGGTTCTCTGGATTCGCCTGGTGTGAGTGCTTCCTCTTGGTATGTGACGGGGGAGCCGGGAACCCTTTCCAGATGGAGCACTGAAAGGGCCCCTCATATGGAGCTGAGTTTGGGGAAATGGAGCTCCTTTTGAATACTGGCTGGACCCTCGGTGGTCCTCTCAAGTGGGCACGTGTGGGGTGTGGAACTTCTTGGGTCACAGCAAGGGTGTGAAAGTGCATTTCAAGGTCCAAGAGGGAACGGGTAATTTCCCCTGGNTCCTCTTGGGATGTGAGAGAAACACTGCGAAACCTTTCCCGACGGAGTAGGGAAAGGGTCTGTCATCTAGAGCTCAGCAAGGTAAATCGCGGCTCCTCTTGAGTCTTGGCGGGAAACTTGGGGTTTCTCTCGAGTGGGAAAGGGTGTGGCGGGGAAGTTCTTGGAGCACTGCAAGGGTGTGAAGAAGCCTTTCGAGGTCCACGAGGGACGGGTTGAATTCCCCTAGATGACGTTGCAGTCAAGGGCCAACCACGCCTGCAGGGGAGAAGCTTCTGGTTTTCCTATAGTAGACGCGGGGTCCTCTCGAGTTACGAGGGGTACACTAGGGACCCGCCCCTGTATCCTCAGGAGAGGCCATTCTCAGTGCGAGTTGCGAGGCGCCTCTGGAGATTCCTCCCCAGTCAACGCCGGGTCCTCAGTCTTCGTCTGGTGCTGAGTTCAGAGGCTGTGATTTCCTTGCTCATGCTTTCATGGGTCTTGAGGTTACTCTGGAGCCCCCACAGGGAAGTCATGTCTCTTCTCGCCTGGAGACTTGCACGGCCTCGTTCTTCCCCAACTGCAGTGGCAGTGTCTGGCTCCCCGTAAAGCGGACATAGCGATCAGTGGCTTGCCATCAAGGTACTCCAGGGCTGTCTCACGTTCCAGTGTGTTGGCAGTCGAGCCTCGGGTGACAGTCAAGACAGTGCAGGGCAGTCATGTTCATCTGGAGTGGACGAGGAATTTTGGGGTCTTGGGGAGTGGTGGTCAGACACCTAAGGTTCCTCCCAGATCTCCTGATGCGATGCCACCAATTGGGATGTGAGGGGAGCACCGGAAAACCTTTTCCAATGGAGCAGGGAATGGGCCCCTCAGTTGGAGCTCAGCAGGTGAAACGGGCTCCTCTTGTGTCTCGGCGGGACCCTCAGGGTTCCTCTCGAGTGGGGACGGTTGGGGCGGTGAACGTCCTAGGTCACAACAAGGGAATGAAGGAGCCTTTCGAGGTCCAAGAAGGAAGGGGTGATTTATCACGAGATGCTGCAGCGGACAAAGGACTCACCCTCCCTGCAGGGGAGAAGCTTCTGGTTTTTCTCGAGTTGTAGCAGGGTCCTCTTGAGTTAGGACGGGGACCCCAGAAACCTGCCCCTGTGGCCTCAGGAGAGGCCAGTCTCTATTCCAGTTGTGAGCATCTGTGGGGATTCCTCCTGAGACGTCGCCGTGTCCTCAGTCCTCGTCTGGTGCTAGGGCCAGAGCCTGTGGTTGCCTCGCCCATGCTGCCATAGGTCTTCGGGTACCCCTGGAGCTCCCAGTGGGGAGACAGGCCTCGTCTCGCCTGGGAACGTGCAAACCGCTTACCTCCTCAAGTGCAGCAACAGTGTTCGGGTCCCTGTAGAGTAGACACAGGGATTCGTGGCTTGACCTCAAGGTACCCCAGGGCTATCACATGTGCCAGTGTGCCGGAGTCGAGTGTTGGGGTGACAGTCAGATTCATCTGGAGTGGACTAGGCATTGCGTAGTCTTGTGGAAATGTTACCTGACACCTGATGCTTCTCTGCACTCGCCTGGTGTTAGTGCCTCCTCTTGGGATGCAAGTGGGGAGCCTGGAACCCTTTCCCGATGGAGCGTGGACAGGATCCCTCATCTAGAGCTGAGCATGAGAAAATGGAGCTCCTCTTGAGTCGTGCGGGACCCTCGGCGTTCCTCTCGAGTGGGAACGGGTGGGGCGGGTAACTTCTTGCTTCACAGCAGGGGTGTGAAAGAATTTCGAGGTCCCAAATGGAAAATGTGATTTCCCCCGGGACACCTCAGCGAAAAAGGGACTCACTCGGGCTGCAATGGTGAAGCTTCTGGGTTTGCTCGAGTTGCGGCGGGGTCCTTTCGAGTTACGATGGGGACCTCAGGGATCTGCCCCTGTGGCCCCAGGACAGGCCAGTCTCCATGCGAGGGGCGAGGCACATTGGGGGATTCCTCCCCAGTGGCGCCGGGTCCTCAGTCACCTTCTTGTGCTGACGCTGCAGCCTGAGATTGCCTCGACCGTGCTGACATTTGTATTGGGCTTCCCCTGGAGCACACAGGGAGCAGTCAGGCCTTGTCTCGACTGGAGACGTGCAAGGCTGCTTTCCTTCCCAACTGCAGTAACATTTTCCGTGTTCCTGTGGAGCGGATACAGGGATCTACGGCTTGTGCTCGAGGTACCCTAGGGCTGTCACACGTGCCAGTGTGCCAGAGTCGAACTCGGGGTTATAGTTCAGGCAGTGCAGGGCAATCAGGTTCATCTGAACTGGACGAGGCATTTGGGGCTCTTTGGGAATCGTGGCCCAAACTGTGAGACTCCTCCCGACATTCCAGGTGCGAGCACCTCCTCTTGGGATGTGAGAGGAACACTGCGAAACCTTTCCCGACGGAGTATGGAAAGGGTCCGTCATCTAGAGCTCAGCAAGGTAAATCGGGGCTCCTCTTGAGTCTTGGTGGGAACCTTGTGGTTCCTCTCCAGTGGGGAAGGGTGGGGCGGGGAAGTTCTTGGGGCACTGCAAGGGTGTGAAGGAGCCTTTCGAAGTCCACGAGGGATGGGGTGTATTCCCCTGAGATGCCGTTGTGGACAAGGGCCACACCACGCCTGCAGGGTAAAAGCTTCCGGTTTTTCTCGAGTTGCAGCGGGGTCCACTCGAGAAACGACGGGGACCCCAGCGACCTGCCCCTGTATCCTCAGGAGAGGTGATTTTCAGTGTGATTTGCAAGGCGCCTCTGGGGTTCCTCCCCAGTTATCGCCGGGTCCTCAGTCCTCATCTGGTGCTGAGGTCGTAGTCTGAGATATCCTCCCTCATGCTTTCATAGGTCTTGAGGTTACTCTGAAGCCCCCACAGGGGAGTCAGGCATCTTCTCCTATGGAGACTTTCATGGCCACTTTCTTCCCCAACTGCAACGGCAGTGTCCGGCTCCCCGTAAAGCAGACACAAGGATCTGTGGCTTGCCATCCAGGTACTCCAGGGCTGTCTCAAGTGACAGTGTGTTGGGAGTCGAGCCTCAGGGTGGCAGTCGAGAGAGTCCCGGGCACGCATGTTCATCTGGAGTGGATAAGGCATTTGGGGATCTTGGGGAGTGGTGGTCGGACACCTAAGGCACCTCCCGACTCTCCAGATGCGAGGCCTCCTTTGGGATGAGAGGGGAGTGCCGGGAAACCTTTTCCGATGGAGCAGGGAAAGGGCCCCTCATCTACAGCTCAGCAGGGGAAAGCGGGGCTCCTCTTGAATCATGGCAGGACCCTCTGGGTTCCTCTCTAGTGAGGCCGGTTGGGGCGGGAAACTTCCTAGATCACAACAAGAGTATGAAGGAACCTTTCCAGGTCCAACAGGGAAGGTGTGATTTCCACCGAGATGTTGCAGTGGACAAGAGACTCACCATCCCGGCAGGGGAGAAGCTTCTGGTTTTTCTCGAGTTGTGGCGGGGTCCTCTCTAGTTAAAACGGGGACCCCAGGGAACCGCCGCTGTGGCCTCAGGAGAAGTCAGTCTCCATGCGAGTTGCCACGCCGCTGTGGGATTTCCTCCCTAGACTTCGCCGCGTCCTCAGTCTTCCTCTGGTGCTGAGGCCTGAGCCTGTGCTTGCATCGCCCATGCTGATATAGGCCTTGGGGTTCTCCTGGAGCCCCCATAGGGGAGTCAGGGCTCATCTCGCCTAGGGACGTACACAGCCTCTTTCCTCCCCAAACTGCAGCAGCAGTGTCCAGGTCCCTTTCGAGTGGATACAGGGATCAGTGGCTTGAACTCGAGGTACCCCAGGGCTATCACACGTGCCAGTGTGCCGGAGTCGACCCTCGGGGTGACAATTGAGGCAGTGCAGGACAGTCAGATTCATCTGAAGTGGACTAGGCATTTGTGGGTCTGTGGAATTTTGACCCGACGTCTGAGGGTTCTCTGGATTCGCCTGGTGTGAGTGCTTCCTCTTGGTATGTGACGGGGGAGCCGGGAACCCTTTCCAGATGGAGCACTGAAAGGGCCCCTCATATGGAGCTGAGTTTGGGGAAATGGAGCTCCTTTTGAATACTGGCTGGACCCTCGGTGGTCCTCTCAAGTGGGCACGTGTGGGGTGTGGAACTTCTTGGGTCACAGCAAGGGTGTGAAAGTGCATTTCAAGGTCCAAGAGGGAACGGGTAATTTCCCCTGGGACACCTCACTGGACAAGGGCCTCACTCCACCTGCAAGGGTGAAGCTTCTGGATTTTCTTGAGTTGTGGCGGGGTTCTCTCGAGTTACGACGGGGACCACAGGGATCTGCCCCTGTGGCCCCAGGATAGGCCAGTCTCAGTGCGAGGGCCGAGGCATATCTCGGAATTTCTCCCCAGTGGCGCTAAGTCCTCAGTTCCCTTCTGGTGCTGAGGATGCAGCCTAAGATTGCCTCTCCCGTGCTGACATTTGTATTGGGCTTCCTCTGTAGCCCACAGAGGGGAATTAGGCCTCATCTCGCCTTGAGATGTGCATGGCTGCTTTCCTTCCCAACTGCAGTAACAGTGTCCGGGTCCCTGTCGAGTGGATACAGGGATCTATGGCTTTCCCTCGAGGTACCCTAGGGCTGTCACACGTGCCAGTGTGCCAGAGTAGAGCCTCAGGGTTCCAGACGAGGCAGTGCAGGGCAGTCACGTTCATCTGAAGTGGACGAGGCATTTAGGGGTCTTGGGGAACGGTGGCCCAACCTGTGAGACTCCTCTCGACTTTCCAGGTGTGAAGTCCTCCTCTTGGGATTCGAGGGAAACACCCCGAAACCTTTCCCGACAGAGCAGGGAAAGGGCCCCTCATCTGGAGCTCAGCAGGGGAAATCGGGGCTCCTCTTGAGTCTTGGCAGGACACTTGGGGTTCCTCTAGAGTGGGGACGGGTGGTGCTGGGAACTTCTTGGGTCACAACAAGTGTGTGAAGGAGCCTTTCGAGGTCCACGAGGGACAGGTTGAATTCCCCTGAGATGCCGTTTCGGACAAGGGTCACACCACACCTGCAGTGTAGAAGCTTTAGGTTTTCTCGAGTTGGAGAGGGGTCCAATCGAGTTACTACAGGGACCCCAGGGACCCGCCCGTGTATTCTCAGGAGAGGCCATTTTCAGTGCAATTTGCAAGGTGTCTCTGGGGATTCCACCCCAGGCAATGCCGGGTCCTCAGTCTTCATCTGGTGCTGAAGTCGTAGTCTGAGATATCCTCCCTCATGCTTTCAGAGGTCTTGAGGTTACTCTGAAGCCCCCACAAGGGAGTCAGGCATCTTCTCGTCTGGAGACTTTCACGGTCACTTTCTTCCCCAACTGCAGCAGCAGTGACCGGCTTCCCATAAAGCAGACACAGGGATCTGTGGCTTGCCATCCAGGTACTCCAGGGCTGTCTCAAGTGACAGTGTGTTGGGTGTCGAGCCTCAGGGTGACAGTTGAGACAGTCCCAGGCAGACATGTTCATCTGGAGTGGACAAGGCATTTGGGGATCTTGGGGTGTGGTGGTCGGCCACCTAAGGCTCCTCCCGACTCTCCAGATGTGAGGCCTCCTTTGGGATGAGAGGAGAGTTCCGGGAAACCTTTTCCGATGGAGCAGGGAAAGGGCCCCTCATCCGGAGCTCAGCAGGGGAAAGCGGGGCTCCTCTTGAGTCATGGCAGGACCCTCTGGGTTCCTCTCTAGTGGGGCCAGTTGGGGTGGGAAACTTTCTAGATCACAACAAGAGTATGAAGGAGCCTTTCCAGGTCCAACAGGGAAGGTGTGATTTCCGCCGAGATGCTGCAGTGGACAAGGGACTCACCATCCCGGCAGGGGAGAAGCCTCTGGTTTTTCTCGAGTTGTGGCAGGATCCTCTCTAGTTAAAACGGGGACCCCAGGGACCCGCCGCTGTGACCTCAGGAGAAGCCAATCTCCATGCGAGTTGCCACCCCGCTGTGGGATTTCCTCCCTAGACTTTGTCACATCCTCAGTCCTCCTCTGGTGCTGAGGCCAGAGCCTGTGCTTGCCTCGCCCATGCTGATATAGGCCTTGGGGTTCCCCTGAAGCCCCCATAGGGGAGTGAGGGCTCATCTCGCCTGGGGACGTGCACAGCCTCTTTCCTCCCCAAACTGCAGCAACAGTGTCCGGGTCGCTTTTGAGCAGATACAGGGATCAGTGGCTTGAACTTGAGGTACCCCAGGGCTATCACACATGCCAGTGTGCCGGAGTTGACCCTCGGGGTGACAGTCGAGGCAGTGCAGGACAGTCAGATTCATCTGAATTGGACTAGGCATTTGTGAGTCTGTGGAATTGTGACCCAACGCCTGAGGGTTCTCTAGATTCGCCTGGTGTGATTGCCTCCTTGTGGGATGCGACGGGGGAGCCGGGAACCCTTTCCAGATGGAGCATTGAAAGGGCCCCTCATGTGGAGCTGAGTATGGGGAAATGGAGCTCCTCTTGAATACTGGCTGGACCCTCAGCGGTCCTCTGGAGTGGGCACCTGAGGGGCGTGGAACTTCTTGGGTCACAGCAAGGGTGTGAAAGTGCATTTCGAGGTCCAAGAGGGAACGGGTAATTTCCCCTGGGACACCTCACTGGACAAGGGCCTCACTCCACCTGCAAGGGTGAAGCTTCTGGTTTTGCTTGAGTTGCGGCGGGGTCCTCTCGAGTTACGACGGGGACAACAGAGATCCACCTCTGTGGCCCCAGGATAGGCCAGTCTCAGTGCGAGGGCCGAGGCACATCTCGGAATTCCTCCCCAGTGGCTCCAATTCCTCAGTCCCCTTCTGGTGCTGAGGCTGCAGCCTGAGATTGCCTCACCCGTGCTGACATTTGTATTGGGCTTCCCCTAGAGCCCGCAGAGAGGAGTTAGGCCTCGTCTGGACTGGAGACGTGCACAGCTGCTTTCCTTCCAACTGCAGTAACAGTGGCCAGGTCCCTGTCGAGCAGATACAGGGATCTATGACTTGCGCTCGAGATACCCTAGGGCTGTCACACATGCCAGAGTGCCTGAGTCGAGCCTCGGGGTTGCAGTGGAGGCAGTGCAGGGTAGTCAGGTTCATCTGAAGTAAGCGAGGCATTTGGGGGACTTGGGAATTGGTGGCCCAACTTGGGAGACTTCTCCCGACTTTCCAGGTGTGAGCACCTCCTCTGGGGATGTGAGAAGAACACCATGAAACCTTTCCCGATGAAGCAGGGAAAGAGCCCCTCATCTGGAGCTCAGCAGGGGAAAATGGAGCTCCTCTTGTGCCTTGGTGGGACCTTTGGGAATCCTCTCGAGTGGGGACAGGTGGGGCGTGGAACTTCTTGGGTCACAGCAAGTGTGTGAATGAGCCTTTCGAGGTCACAAGGGTCGGGGTGAATTCCCCTGAGATGCTGTTTCGGACAAGGGCCCAACCACGTCTTCAGGGGAGAAGCTTCCGGTTTTACTCGAGTTGGGGCGGGGTCCACTCGAGACACGACGGGGACCCCAGGGATCCAACACTGTATCCTCAGGAGAGGACATTCTCAGTGCGAGTTGCAAGGCACATCTGGGGATTCATCCCCAGTCATCTCCGGGTCCCCAGTTCTCAACTAGTGCTGAGGTCGGAGCCTGAGATTTCCTTGCTCATGCTTTCATAGGTCTTGAGGTTACTCTGGAGCCCCCACAGGGGAGTCAGGCCTCTTTTCGCCTGGAGACTTGCACGGCATCTTTCTTCCCCAACTGCAGCGGCAGTGTCCGGCTATCTGTAAAGCGGACACATGGATCTGTGGCTTGCCATCGTGGTGCTCCAGGGCTGTCTCACGTGCCAGTGTGTTGGGAGTGGAGCCTCCGGTGACAGTCGAGACAGTGCATGGCAGTCTTGTTCAACTGGTGTGGACGAGGCATTTGGGGATCTTGGGGAGTGGTGGTCGGACACCTGAGGCTCCTCCTGACTATCCTGATGCCAGGCCACGTCTTGGGATGTGAAGGTAGAGACGGAAAACATTTCCGGATGGAGCAGGGAAAGTGCCCATCATCTGGAGCTCAGCAGGGGAAAACGGGGCTCCTCTTTAGCCAGGCGGGACCCTCGCGGTTCATCTCGAGTGGGGACGGTTAGGGCAGGGAACTTCCTAGGTCACAACAAGGGAATGAAGGAGCCTTTCGAGGTATAAGAAGGAAGGGGTGATTTTCCCCGAGATGGTGCAGCAGACAAGAGGCTCACCTTCCCTGCCAGGGAAAAGCTTCTGGTTTTCTCGAGTTGGGGCGGGGTCATCTCGTGTTACGACGGGGACCCTAGAGGGCCCCCCATGTATCCTCAGGAGAGGTCAATCTCAGTGGGAGTTGTGAGGCGCCTCTGAGGATTCCTCCCCAGTCATCGCCAGATCCTCAGTCCTCGTCTGGTCCTGTGGTCGAATCTGAGATTTCCTCGCTCATTCTTTCATAGGTATTGAGGTTAATCTTGAGTTCCCACAAGAGAGTGTGGCCTCTTCTCGCCTGGAGACTTGCTCGGCCTCTTTCTTCCCCAACTGCAGTGACAGTGTCCGGCTCCCCGTTAAGCGGACACAGGGATCTGTGGTTTGCCATCGAGGTACTCCAGGGCTGTCTCACGTGCCAGTGTGTTGGGAGTCGAGCCTCGGGTGACAGTCGAGACAGTGCCGTGCAGTCATGTTCATCTGGAGTGGACGAGGAATTTGGGGGTCTTGGGGAGTTGTCATCAGACACCTGAGGCTCCTCCTGACTCTCCTGATGGGAGGCTACCTCTTGGCATGCGACGGGAGCACCGGAAAATGTTTCCTGATGGAGCAGAGAATGGGCCCCTCATATGGAGCTCAGCAGTTGAAAACGGGGGTCCCCTTGAGTCACAGTGGGACCATCGGGGTTCCTCTCAAGTGGGAATGGTTGGGGCGGGGAACTTCCTAGGTCACAAGGGTATGAAGTAGCATTTCGAGGTCTAAGAGGGAAGGGGTGATTTCCCCCGAGATGCTTCAGTGGACAAGGGACTCACCCACCCTGCGGCAGAGAAGCTTCTGGTTTTTCACGAGTTGCGGCGGGGTCCTCTCGAGTTACAACAGGGACCCCAGGGACCTGCAGCTGTGGCCTCAGGAGAGTCCAGTCTCCATGTGAGTTGTGAGGCACCTGTGGGAATTCCTCCCGAGACGTCGCCAGGTCCTCAGTCCTTGTCTGGTGCTGAGGCCGGAGCCTGTGCTTGCCTCTCACATGCTGACATAGGTCTTGGGGATCCCCTGAGCTCTCACATTGGAGTCAGGTCTCGACTCACCTGGGGACGTGCACAGCCGCTTTCGTCCCCAATTGGAGCAACAGTGTCCAGGTCCCTGTCGAGCGGATACAGGGATCAGTGTCTTGAACTCGAGGTATCTCAGGGCTATCACACGGGCCAGTGTTTCAGCAGTCGACACTCGGGGAGGCAGTCGAGGCAGTGCAGGGCAGTCAGGTTCATCTAGAGTGCACGAGGCATTTGGGGTTCTTGGGGAAAGGTGACCAGATACCTGAGGCTCCTCTGGACTCGCCTGGTGTGAGGGCCTGCTCTTGGGATATGAGGGGAGAGCTGGGAACCCTTTCCACATGGAGCAGGGAAAGGGCCCATCATCTGGAGCTTAGCATGGAAAAATGGAGCTCCTCCTGAGTCGTGGCAGGACCCTTGGCCGCCCTCTCGAGTGGGGACGGGTGGGACGGGGAACTTCTTGGGTCTCAGTAAGGATGTGAAGGAGCATTTCGAGGTCCAAGTGGGAACGTGTCATTTCCCCCGGGATGCTGCAGTGGACAAGGGCCTCATCCCGCCTGCAAGGGAGAAGCTTCTGGTTTCTAGAGTTGCGGCGTGGTCCTCTCGATATATGACGGGGACCCCTCGGACCCACCCCTGTGGCCTCAGGAGGGGTCAGTCTCTGTGCGAGTTGCCACTGGGTATTTCTCCCCAGTCGTCGCCAGGTCCCCAGGCCTCGTCTGGTGCTGAGGCCACTGCCTGAGCTTGCCTAGCCTATGGTGACTTTCGTCTTGGGATTCCACTGGAGATCCCATAGGGGATTTAAGCCTCGTCTCGCCTGAAGAGTGCACGGCCGCTTTCCTCCCCATCTGCAGCAGAAGTGTCCAGCACCCCTTCGAGCAGACACAGGTATCTGTGACTTGCCCTCGAGGTACCCCAGGGCTGTCACATGTGCCAGTGTGTCAGCAGTCGACACTCGGGGAGGCAGTCGAGGCAATGCAGGGCAGTCAGGTTCATCTGGAGCACAAGAGGCATTTGGGGTTCTTGGGGAAAAGTGACCAGACACCTGAGGCTCCTCTGGACTCGCCTGGTGTGAGGGCTTCCTCTTGGGATACGAGGGGAGAGCCAGGGAACCCTTCCCTGATGGATCAGGGAAAGGGCCCCTCATCTGGAGCAGATCCTGGGAAAATGGAGGTCCTCTTGAGTCGCGGAGGGACCCTCGACCGTCCTCTCGCGTGGGAACTGTTGGGACAGGGATCTTCTTGGGTTTCAGTAAGGGTGGGAAGGAGCATTTCGAGGTCCAAGTGGGAAAGGGTGATTTCCCCTGGGATGCTGCTGTGTACAAGGACCTCACCCCGTCTGCAAGGGAGAAGCTTCTGATTTTCTCAAGTTGCGGGGGGTTCCTCTCGAGTTACGAAGGTGACCTCAGGGACCCGCCCCTGTGGCCTCAGGAGTGGTCAGTCTCCATGCGAGTTGCCACTGGCTATTTCTCCCCAGTCGTCACTGGATTCCCAGGCCTCATCTGGTGCTGAGGCCACATCCTGAGCTTGCCTCGCCCATGGTGACCTACGTCTTGGGGTTCCCCTGGAGCTCCCACATGGGAGTCAGGACTCATCTCTCCTGGAGATGTGCATGGCCACTTTCCTCCGCATCTGCAGCAGAAGTGTCCAGCACCCCTTCGAGCAGACACAGGGATCTGTGGCTTTCCCTCACGGTACCCCAGGGCTGTCACACGTGCCAGTGTGTCAGAAGTTGAGTTTCGGGGTGACAGTCGAGGCAGTGCAGGGCAATGAGATCATCAGGAATGGACCAGGCATTCAGGGGTCTTGGGAATGATGGACCGACCACTGAGTCTCGTCCTGTCTCCCCTCGTTCGAGCGCCTCTTCTTGGTATGCCAG
>SJYW01045697.1:0-38180 GCA_006410735.1 Raphicerus campestris | reverse complement strand
GGAGAAATATCAATAACCTCAGATATGCAGATGACACCACCCTTATGGCAGAAAGTGAAGAGGAACTAAAAAGCCTCTTGATGAAAGTGAAAAAGAGAATGAAAAAGTTGGCTTAAAGCTCAACAATCAGAAAACTAAGATCACAGCATCTGGTCCTATCACTTCATAGCAAATAGATAGGGAAATAGTGGAAACAGTGTCAGACTTTATTTTGGGGGGCTCCAAAATCACTGCAGATGGTGACTGCAGCCATGAAATTAAAAGACGCTTACTCATTGGAAGAAAAGTTATGACCAATCTAGATAGCGTATTCAAAAGCAGAGACATTACTTTGCCGACTAAGGTCCATCTAGTCAAGGCTATGGTTTTTCCAGTGGTCATGTATGGATGTGAGAGTTGGACTGTGAAGAAGGCTGAGCACCGAAGAATTGATGCTTTTGAACTGTGGTGTTGGAGAAGACTCTTAAGAGTCCCCTTGGACTGCAAGGAGGTCCAACCAGTCCATCCTAAAGGAGATCAGTCCTGATGTTCATTGGAAGCACTAATGCTGAAGCTGAAACTCCAATACTTTGGCCACCTCATGTGAAGAGTTGCCTCATTGGAAAAGACCCTGATGCTGGGAGGGATTGGGGCCAGGAGGAGAAGGGGATGACAGAGGATGAGATGGCTAGATGGCATCACCAACTCGATGGGTATGAGTTTGAGTGAACTCCGGAAGTTGGTGATGGGCAGAGAGGCCTGGCGTGCTGTAGATTCATGGGGTCGCAAAGAGTCGGACATGACAGCGACTGAACTGAACTGAGGCTAATCTATAATGTTCAGTAGGGTAGCCTAGCATAATGTGTTTAGGCACAATGTGGCTTCTTTATTTAGTAACAGTGTTAGGGAGAGACTGTACCAAATTTGTCTAATTCTGGGCATACTTTCCTTTGGTCTGAATCATCTCACACGTCCCCAAAAACTTCCTCCAGACTTCCTAGTAACTATTCTCATTTCCTGAGAATCTGAGTCCTTAATAAGTAGCCTAAAGTAGGGAGAGTTTCCCTGGAGTCCAAGACCAGTTTCCATTGTTTCCAGTCTGCTCCAACTTTTCAGCCTGTAACTCCTTTGACAACTGTCATTTACACACAGCTTCCTGAGGACATTCTACGCCAAGCTGTACATTCAGTGCAAGGAAAGCATCAAGGAAAGTAAACTCCACTACCCGTTTGCATCTCCCCTAGAAGCAGGAACTTCCTGTGCCCGCTCCATTTCCCCACTCCTCCCTCCACAGTCAGGGGTCTTATTAAATGGAGACAATCCAGCTTAACCCTCTTACAAGTGGTGTCTCATTACCTACTGAGTGCCACACTCTTCGGCCTTTTTAATATGGATGAGCAAGTAAAAAATACACCATCTCTTATTTACAGGATGGATAAGAAGCCCAACTTGGCCTTGTTCTAAGTTGGTTCTGTTTACTCCCAAACCAGCAAGCAATCAGTGCAAAAAATGTATACCAGATAAAAAGAGTAAATAAATGCACCAGATAGATACCAACACATGAACACAGCACTCTGTGGCCTCCTTTAGTGGCTGACAGATGTGTATCTAAAGTTAGCACCACTGAGCAGAGTGGCTCCAGGCCCCAAGGTTTTTATAGGCTGTGACAATAACTAGAGATATTCCATGTACATACAAAGTAAACACTAATATGTTGGATTTTAGCAATTCTAAAACTTGAAATTTTTTCACCTTTAAAAGACACAATCTCTTTTAATTTATGGTGTCAGTTTTGATTGGCAACAATTTTTCTTTCTTAATGATAAATAACAATGCATTTACAATGGATGATGTCGTAAGACTTAATATGATAGTCTTTATTTTTTTTCTTCCTTAACATGCATTGTATGCAGCAAAGTGGTATCAACTCTTCCACATTTTAAAGAACACTCATATCAGTGCATAAAGAGCTGCTTCATTCTTCCCAACAACTGCATATATTACATTATGTTGTTATCACAACTTAACTATAAGCAGTTCCATACTTGTCAAACACTCTGGTGGTTTGTCATCTATGTTTATTCATTGTAGCCCCAAATGATAAATACTACAAAAAGGGTGAGAGCCAGATGTTACAGGGAAAACTTAAAAGGTTTTGTAAAGGATGTGAAAACAGGTCTGAGACTGAAGTGGGGGATGAGATAGGACACAGGTCAAACTGCTCCTAGGATTTTCATTGGGGTACATCATGGGAAAGCCACTCACCATCTTCCATTGGAAGTGTGCTTAAAATGTGTAAATTCCAAACAATTTAAAAGAAGTATCTGCCCTGGAGCTTATTCTACTTGCCCAGAGCTCACTTAGTGATCACAGAAGATTAATGCCCATTTCACTGTCCTGAAAGGACGCTGGAAATAGTCATTACTCACTGCCTTCCTCAGGCTGACACAGGGCCCAGGGAAACAGATCTGCAGGAGGAGACATTCAAAGTCTTTAACGATTTGATGATGATTTGGATAAGACTGAGAAACGTGTAGTGGGTTCCTGAATATGCTAAAGAATGCAGATCAGGGTGAAAAGAACTAACAAAATGAGGAAAGTGAAATCAAAGTAGCTCCAAGTGTAAGAAATTCTATCCACACTATTCTGCTGTATTCAATCCTGGCGGCCTACAGCTGGACACAACTGAGTGACTAACACTTTCACTTTCTTTTTTTGCCGTTCAGTCTTGGAAAGACTAGGATTGTAAAACAGTACCATAACACCAGCATTCCAGTTCAGAACGGAGGCTGCCTCACTCCCCAAGTCATCTTCCTCCTTTCCCATTCCAGTCCTCCTTGAATAGTAATAATGACTGCAACTGCTGGAAATGGTACACTGCTCTAAGCTTCGAGATGGAGAGAGACAGAGGATAGATAGATAAGAAAGGCTCATTTAAATATTCACAATAACTTTATGATGTAGGCACTACTACTCTTATTTTACAAAATAGCAAACAGAGGCTTAGAGGGGTGACCTCCAAGGATCACCTATCTAGTAAGCAGTGGAGCTGGGATCCAGTCTCCAGGACAACTGCTTCCAGAGCCCTTGCTACTAGTCAGTCAGTTCAGCTCAGCTCAGTCACTCAGTCGTGTCTGACTCTTTGTGACCCCGTGGATTGCAGCTTGCCAGGCTTCCCTGTCTATCACCAACTCCCGGAGCTTGTTCAAACTCATGTCTATCAAGTCGATGATGCCATCCAACCATCTCATCCTCTGTCGTCTTCTCCTCCTCCCTTCAATCTTTCCCAGCATCAGGGTCTTTTCCAATGAGTCAGTTCTTCCCATCAGGTGGCCAAAGTATTGGAGTTTCAGCCTCAGCATCAGTCCTTCCAATGAATATTCAGGACTGGTCTCCTTTAGGATGGACTGGTTGGATCTCCTTGCAGTCCAAGGGACTCTCAAGAGTCTTTCTCCAACACCATAGTTCAAAAGCATCAATTCTTTGGCTCTCAGCTTTCTTTATAGTCCAACTCTCACATCCATACATGAGCACTGGAAAAACCATAGCTTTGACTAGATGGACCTTTGTTGGCAAAGTAATGTCTCTGCTTTTTAATATGCTCTCTAGGTTGGTCATAGCTTTTCTCCCAAGGAGCAAGTGTCTTTGAACTTCATGGCTGCAGTCACCATCTGCAGTGATTTTGGAGCCCCCCAAAATAAAAGTTTGTCACTGTTTCCATTGTTTCCCCATCTATTTCCCATGAAGTGATGGGACCGGATGCCATGGTCTTAGTTTTCTGAATGTCGCGTTTTAAGCCAAATTTTTCACTCTCTTCTTTTGCTTTCACCAAGAGGGTCTTTAGTTCNTCTTCGGCCTTTTTAATATGGATGAGCAAGTAAAAAATACACCATCTCTTATTTACAGGATGGATAAGAAGCCCAACTTGGCCTTGTTCTAAGTTGGTTCTGTTTACTCCCAAACCAGCAAGCAATCAGTGCAAAAAATGTATACCAGATAAAAAGAGTAAATAAATGCACCAGATAGATACCAACACATGAACACAGCACTCTGTGGCCTCCTTTAGTGGCTGACAGATGTGTATCTAAAGTTAGCACCACTGAGCAGAGTGGCTCCAGGCCCCAAGGTTTTTATAGGCTGTGACAATAATGGAATAGAGATAGGCTGGACATGGAATAGAGATATTCCATGTACATACAAAGTAAACACTAATATGTTGGATTTTAGCAATTCTAAAACTTGAAATTTTTTCACCTTTAAAAGACACAATCTCTTTTAATTTATGGTGTCAGTTTTGATTGGCAACAATTTTTCTTTCTTAATGATAAATAACAATGCATTTACAATGGATGATGTCGTAAGACTTAATATGATAGTTTTTTTTTTTTTTCTTCCTTAACATGCATTGTATGCAGCAAAGTGGTATCAACTCTTCCACATTTTAAAGAACACTCATATCAGTGCATAAAGAGCTGCTTCATTCTTCCCAACAACTGCATATATTACATTATGTTGTTATCACAACTTAACTATAAGCAGTTCCATACTTGTCAAACACTCTGGTGGTTTGTCATCTATGTTTATTCATTGTAGCCCCAAATGATAAATACTACAAAAAGGGTGAGAGCCAGATGTTACAGGGAAAACTTAAAAGGTTTTGTAAAGGATGTGAAAACAGGTCTGAGACTGAAGTGGGGGATGAGATAGGACACAGGTCAAACTGCTCCTAGGATTTTCATTGGGGTACATCATGGGAAAGCCACTCACCATCTTCCATTGGAAGTGTGCTTAAAATGTGTAAATTCCAAACAATTTAAAAGAAGTATCTGCCCTGGAGCTTATTCTACTTGCCCAGAGCTCACTTAGTGATCACAGAAGATTAATGCCCATTTCACTGTCCTGAAAGGACGCTGGAAATAGTCATTACTCACTGCCTTCCTCAGGCTGACACAGGGCCCAGGGAAACAGATCTGCAGGAGGAGACATTCAAAGTCTTTAACGATTTGATGATGATTTGGATAAGACTGAGAAACGTGTAGTGGGTTCCTGAATATGCTAAAGAATGCAGATCAGGGTGAAAAGAACTAACAAAATGAGGAAAGTGAAATCAAAGTAGCTCCAAGTGTAAGAAATTCTATCCACACTATTCTGCTGTATTCAATCCTGGCGGCCTACAGCTGGACACAACTGAGTGACTAACACTTTCACTTTCTTTTTTTGCCGTTCAGTCTTGGAAAGACTAGGATTGTAAAACAGTACCATAACACCAGCATTCCAGTTCAGAACGGAGGCTGCCTCACTCCCCAAGTCATCTTCCTCCTTTCCCATTCCAGTCCTCCTTGAATAGTAATAATGACTGCAACTGCTGGAAATGGTACACTGCTCTAAGCTTCGAGATGGAGAGAGACAGAGGATAGATAGATAAGAAAGGCTCATTTAAATATTCACAATAACTTTATGATGTAGGCACTACTACTCTTATTTTACAAAATAGCAAACAGAGGCTTAGAGGGGTGACCTCCAAGGATCACCTATCTAGTAAGCAGTGGAGCTGGGATCCAGTCTCCAGGACAACTGCTTCCAGAGCCCTTGCTACTAGTCAGTCAGTTCAGCTCAGCTCAGTCACTCAGTCATGTCTGACTCTTTGTGACCCCGTGGATTGCAGCTTGCCAGGCTTCCCTGTCTATCACCAACTCCCGGAGCTTGTTCAAACTCATGTCTATCAAGTCGATGATGCCATCCAACCATCTCATCCTCTGTCGTCTTCTCCTCCTCCCTTCAATCTTTCCCAGCATCAGGGTCTTTTCCAATGAGTCAGTTCTTCCCATCAGGTGGCCAAAGTATTGGAGTTTCAGCCTCAGCATCAGTCCTTCCAATGAATATTCAGGACTGGTCTCCTTTAGGATGGACTGGTTGGATCTCCTTGCAGTCCAAGGGACTCTCAAGAGTCTTTCTCCAACACCATAGTTCAAAAGCATCAATTCTTTGGCTCTCAGCTTTCTTTATAGTCCAACTCTCACATCCATACATGAGCACTGGAAAAACCATAGCTTTGACTAGATGGACCTTTGTTGGCAAAGTAATGTCTCTGCTTTTTAATATGCTCTCTAGGTTGGTCATAGCTTTTCTCCCAAGGAGCAAGTGTCTTTGAACTTCATGGCTGCAGTCACCATCTGCAGTGATTTTGGAGCCCCCCAAAATAAAAGTTTGTCACTGTTTCCATTGTTTCCCCATCTATTTCCCATGAAGTGATGGGACCGGATGCCATGGTCTTAGTTTTCTGAATGTCGCGTTTTAAGCCAAATTTTTCACTCTCTTCTTTTGCTTTCACCAAGAGGGTCTTTAGTTCTTCTTTGCTTTCTGCCATAAGGGTGGTGTCATATGTATATTTGAGGTTATTGATATTTCTCCCAGCAATCTTGATTTCAGCTTAGGCTTCATCCAGCCTGGCATTTCACATGATGTATTCTGCATATAAGTTAAATAAGCAGGGTGACAATATACAGCCTTGACGTACTCCTTTCCCAATCTGGAACCAGTCTGTTGTTCCATGTCCAATTCTAAGTGTTGCTTCTTGACCTGCATACAGATTTCTCAGGAGGCAAGTCAGGTGGTCTGGTATTCCCATCTCTGACAGAATTTTCCACAATTTGTTGTGATCCACACATTCAAAGGCTTTGGCATAGTCAACAAAGCAGAAGTAGATGTTTTTCTGGAATTCTCTTGCTTTTTCAATGATCCAACTGATGCTGGCAATTTGATCTCTGGTTCCTCTGCCTTTTCCAAATCCAGCTTGAACATCTGGAAGTTCATGGTTCAGATACTGTTGAAGCCTGGCTTGGAGAATTTTAAGCATTACTTTTAAGCTCTTAACTAGTACTCCATCTAGAATCCCAACCTGCCTCTCAGCATCCTTCTCTGGGCTGGACTATACACTCCTTGAAGGACACAGTCAAATGGACTGCACATTCATCTTTGGGTGAGCCCTCCTCCTCCTCTGGCTAAGTAATCCCAGTGAATAAAAATATTAGAAGCTTCCCCGGTGGTGCAATGGTAAAGAATCCACCTGCCAATACAGGAGGTGCAGGCTCAATCCCTAGGTCAGGAAGAGTCCCTGCAGTAGGAAATGGCAACCCAATACTCTGGTATTCATGCCTGGGAAATCCCACAGACAGAGGAGCCTGGCAGGCTACCATCCATGGCGTTGTAAAGAGTCAGACATGACTGAGTGTGAACACTGTGTTTAGTAAAAAATTTTAAGTAATTAAAATTTGAAAATAGCTAGATTTCTCATTAAAAAGCTATATAGCAAAAACCATTACAATATTGTAACTAGCCTCCAATTAAAATTAATGAATTAATTTAAAAAATAAGCTAGGCTCCAAGCTTCTGTAGAAAAATTTACAAATAAAATCATCGTAGGGTTGTATTTCTTTCTGGCAATAAGCAGCAGGGGCCCAATCACACAGGCCCTCTCTGGAAAGGTCATGAAGGCCCACTTCACTCTGTTATGACACTGAGGCCCCTGCTGTAACTGGGACAGCAATCTCCAAACCAAGGCCTCCTGGGCTTTTCTCAGTACCTAAATACACCACGGTATCTCTTGCCTCTGAGACTTCACACATGCCGTTTTCTGTCTGGAACATTCTTACTAACACCACCAGGCCCACCTGGCTCACTCCCTCTTACTCTTCAGGCCTCAGCTGAGATGCCACTCTCTCCCCGCATTGTAAGTGCCTCTTCGGGGTGCTCTCGCAGAAGCCTTGCTTATCCTGTCAAAGCTTTCACGCATTGTAATTTTCCACCAGCTTGCCTGTCTTGCCCATCAACCTATGAGTTTCCTGAGGGAAGGGAACCATTTCTTTCTTATTCACCACTGTATCCATCGTGCCTCGTCCAGTATCAAACGGGTACATGGTGCTCATAAATATTTGTTAACCAGATGAGTGAATGAAAACATAAACAGATAGAAGTGATTTAAAATAATATTGCCCAACCTTCAATTCTCCACTGGATGGCTTCAATGGAATCTTAGCTTTCTTCCTAATTCTAGAGATAGCAACAACAAAAAAGCAAGTTCTAAAATTTTTCTTACATCTTTAGTGCAAGAAGAAAAACAAATTCAAACTCCTTAATTATTCAAACTATTCCAGTTGCTCAGGCTTTATTTCACTCTGCTTAATGCACTGAAAGCCAGAAATAATTAAATTAAGCACAATAGTACTACAATATCAACTTACAGATTCTGGCTCAATTTTTGGCATATCCTGTGTATCAGCTGCACTGTACCATCACTTTATTGGTTTAAAACGAACAGAAAATTCTTTCTTCCGATTAAGAGAGTCAATATTGTTTTAAGAGATTCTGTCTGGAACATTCTTACCAACACCACCAGGCCCACCTGGCACAAAAGTTTACAGAAGAGAAAAGAAAGAGAAGAGGGAGTGAGAGAGATTTTTACTCCATATCTGCACTAGCCAGTGTGGTCTGGGCATTCAGGAAATTCACAAAGATATAAATGGTTGAAAATTCTTTTTTTTTTTTTTAATTGAACCTGGGCTGGTGACTCGTTTCATATATGATATTATACATGTTTCAATGCCATTCTCCCAAATCATTTTTAAGAATGGAAAATTCTATTCTTAAAGAGCTCATCATCTAGTACAGAAGATAAGTCACTGACACAAGTAAGTGCAATGTAAGATAGGAAGAAGCAAGTGTCATATGACCTATGGAGAATGTCATATGAGAATTTGGAGGGGAAAAGTTCTTTCAGCTTGGGGTGAGAACTGGAAATCATGTGTGGTATATAGATCACACTTGGCCTGATCTTGCATCAGTATTTAAAATATCTATGCTCTTCAACAAATCACACTTCTTCTCAAGTACATTCTAAAGTACATTTCAATCCCTTTTCCAAAATGTTTAATATATGAGAAAAGTTAAAGAGAAGAAAAGTATGAAGCTGTTAAGAGCAGGATTTTAGACCTAGCTTCACCAGGAGCCAGTCTGTGACCTTTAGAAGTTTCTTAATCTTTCTGGACCTAAGTTTTCTCATCTGTAAATTGAGCTGGCCATAAGTGATCTCTGAAGTCCTTTCTGGCACTAGCATTCAATGAGTGTCTATATTATAATCCTTTATGCTGATTAGACTTTTGTGGTTAAATGCAATTAGTTTTACTCTGTGCTTCATGATAAATTCAGGCTTTGCAATTCTTCATTATGCACAGAGGCAGTCATGTCTTATTGCTTAGGAGACAAATGAATTGTCAATTTTATATGAAGAAAATGATTAGAGATTATGTGTCTGGAGGGGAAGAGTAACTCTCACATTCAAAAGTGAAATAATAACTTTAGAAGTTCTTAAAAAGACTATTGAAATGTTCTTTGGAGTCAGATAATTAAAGAAGGAAGACTGCATGACTAGGTTCCCAGATGCAGCAGAAATGGGCAATTCACATCATTAAATAGATGCTATTTCATTAGTCCTGACCAGGTGAAGGGAGAGGAAGAAGAAAGAACATGCTGGTATACTTTGTCCAATTTATTAAATCCTTGGAAATGGCATTCAATCTATTCTAAGAAGAGTCTGCTAATTAGCAAGATGAGAATTTGCACCATTCCCTCTTTACTGTTACCAGTAAGCATATTTGCTTTAAATCTGAACTCTGTTAGTTGCTCAGTCATGTCTGACTGTGACCCCATGGACTATATAGCTCACCAGGCTCCTCTGTCCACAGAGTTTCCTGGGCGAGAATACTGGAGTGGGTTGCCATTTTCTTCACCGTGGGATCTTTCCATCCTGGGGACTGAACCTGGGTCTCCTGCACTGCAGGCATATCCTTTACCATCTGAGCCACCATGGAAGCCCAACTGCTTTAAAGCAATGCTCAAACAGGGTTTCTCTGGTAGCTCAGCTGTTAAAAAATCCACCCGCAATGCAGGTTTGATTCCTGGGTTGGGAAGATCCCCTGGAGGAGGGATAGGCTACCCACTCCAGTATTCTTGGGCTTCCCTGGTGGCTGTGACAGTAAAGAATCCACCTGGGTTTGATCCTTGGATTGGGAAGATCCCCTGGAGGTGGGCATGGCAACCCATTCCAGCATTCTTGCCTGGAGGATCCTCATGGACAGAGGAGCCTGGTGGGCTACAGTCCATGGGGTTGCTAAGAGTTGGACACAACTGAGCAACTAAGCACAGCATAACACAATGCTCAAACGAGCGAAATTAAATAGCCCAGGAGCAGGTAGACGGAAAATCAATTGGAAAGTCATTTTGCAATATTACTCACCAGTGATATTTCACTTAGTGTTACTTGCTCAGTCATGTCCAACTCTTTTTGACCCCAGAGACTATAGCCTGCCAGGATCCTCTGTCCATGGAATTCTTCAGGCAAGAATACTGAAGTGGGTTGTTGCCATTCCCTTCTCCAGGGGATTTTCCTGACCCAAGAATTGAACCTGGTTCTCCTGCACTGCAGGAAGATTCTTTATCATCTGAAATAAAGTAAATAAAATAAAATAAATAAAGGGAAGACTGGCTATATACCAGGTGGTACTCAGTGACATTTCACGGACAAAGATGGAGTTACTCCCAGTCTTATGAAAGACTGGCCTCCAAGAAGCCAGTCTATGGGCATAAAAAAACCTCAAATCAATTTGTTATCTTTAAGAGTCAGTTGCTTTGCTGAAGCCTGAGAACACAGGAAAGATTCCCGAACAGTGGGATGCCTGAAGCAGCACTGAGGTTTCAGTGTCTTTCCTTTGGAGCTATAGTGTAAATAGTCTTCTCTCTGATCCATGGAATGAAAACAAGTCCAAAGCAAGAGGAAGTATTCAGCTTAGGAACACCCCGGGCCTTGGCTCGTGTTCATCCAAGCCCAGGCACTGGTTTGGCTGCCCCACAATGGCTCTGGCAGTTGAAGCCACCACGGCCGAGGGAGGAGAGCCCAGCAGTAAACACGGTCTGGGGATTTGCTGAAAAAGGACCAGTGCATCGCAGGACTTGAGTTGTTTAGAGCTGATACTGACTTTGTCCACAAAGAAAGAAAAGAAAGCTCATGTGGGGAAAAGGATCAGAGAGGTCACCCAAGGTCATAGAAAGAGTGAATGACAGACAGTGGCCTCAAGTGCATTGTCTCACCTTCTTATTTGGTTCACTGGATAAACAAGGACAGGGATTTTATTTAACTTGGAAGAGAGAGTGGCATGGTGACATTTGGAGTCACACAGACCTGACTGAATCGCAGTGAGCTGTGTGGGGAAAGAAGGGGAATGTGCTTAAAGTGCCTGGAACACAGGTAACAGACAATATTAGCTTCCTTTTCTTACCACCACCCCGATCTACCTGTCCAGTGGCAAATGTTACCAAATGGTTTCCATTTTCACTACAAGGTTCAAGAACAGTCTTTCCTGACAATATAAGAGCACATGTCAAAGACAACCCATATTTACTAAGCAGTGATAGATCTTTTTAAAGCTTTTCATCCACTTTTTAACCAAATACTGATTATACCTACTTACCTGATTTTAGCTTACTCTGTACTAAGCACAGGTCCAAGTGTTGTTCTAGAATTAATCCTCAAAATGAGCATACAAGGCAGAGAGCATTATGCTTTCCATTTTTCATGTAAGGACTGTAGTCATGAAGGTTAAACAACTTACCTAAGGCCACTCAGTCAGTGGCAGAGCCAGGACTGAAGCAGACAGTGAAGTGCCAAAGCCTTACCCTGCTGTTGCTGCCTCTGCAAGCTGCCTCCCAACAGGCACATGCTGTTCTTTATTAAGTGCACAGAAAGCAGATCTAAGACATTATTAATACCGGCCAGAATCAACAGAAACAAAAACACCTAAGCTCACTTATTATTAACTTTAGAGACTAATTAAAATTTATCCTGGGGAAAGGCTATTTCAGACAGAGTCATTACAAATCCTCAACAAAAGAGTAAATGAATTGGCCTGTAGCTGATGTCTCCCCATTTTCACCAGTTGCTGATGTTTCCACAAATGAGCCTCAAAAGAAACTACAGTTCAGTTAATCACATGTTATCATACATATTGTCATTCATTCAATGAAAATACTTCCAGTGTGAACAGAGTGCTGTGAAAGGCATGCCAACACATGTAGGGAATGAAAGCAAACAAGAAAATGACATTGTCCAAAATACTGAGAAATCTGTGATAATTACTATAGCCACTATGATAAATGAAATAAAATATCACTATTTCACTATAATTTTTTATTCAGTTCAGCACACAAAATATTTCCCAATAAAGAAATTGAAGGGGAATGTTATTCTATTTAAGAAAGCAAACTACAAGCACCCTTACACACTTTAGNCATATATGATATTATACATGTTTCAATGCCATTCTCCCAAATCATTTTTAAGAATGGAAAATTCTATTCTTAAAGAGCTCATCATCTAGTACAGAAGATAAGTCACTGACACAAGTAAGTGCAATGCAAGATAGGAAGAAGCAAGTGTCATATGACCTATGGAGAATGTCATATGAGAATTTGGAGGGGAAAAGTTCTTTCAGCTTGGGGTGAGAACTGGAAATCATGTGTGGTATATAGATCACACTTGGCCTGATCTTGCATCAGTATTTAAAATATCTATGCTCTTCAACAAATCACACTTCTTCTCAAGTACATTCTAAAGTACATTTCAATCCCTTTTCCAAAATGTTTAATATATGAGAAAAGTTAAAGAGAAGAAAAGTATGAAGCTGTTAAGAGCAGGATTTTAGACCTAGCTTCACCAGGAGCCAGTCTGTGACCTTTAGAAGTTTCTTAATCTTTCTGGACCTAAGTTTTCTCATCTGTAAATTGAGCTGGCCATAAGTGATCTCTGAAGTCCTTTCTGGCACTAGCATTCAATGAGTGTCTATATTATAATCCTTTATGCTGATTAGACTTTTGTGGTTAAATGCAATTAGTTTTACTCTGTGCTTCATGATAAATTCAGGCTTTGCAATTCTTCATTATGCACAGAGGCAGTCATGTCTTATTGCTTAGGAGACAAATGAATTGTCAATTTTATATGAAGAAAATGATTAGAGATTATGTGTCTGGAGGGGAAGAGTAACTCTCACATTCAAAAGTGAAATAATAACTTTAGAAGTTCTTAAAAAGACTATTGAAATGTTCTTTGGAGTCAGATAATTAAAGAAGGAAGACTGCATGACTAGGTTCCCAGATGCAGCAGAAATGGGCAATTCACATCATTAAATAGATGCTATTTCATTAGTCCTGACCAGGTGAAGGGAGAGGAAGAAGAAAGAACATGCTGGTATACTTTGTCCAATTTATTAAATCCTTGGAAATGGCATTCAATCTATTCTAAGAAGAGTCTGCTAATTAGCAAGATGAGAATTTGCACCATTCCCTCTTTACTGTTACCAGTAAGCATATTTGCTTTAAATCTGAACTCTGTTAGTTGCTCAGTCATGTCTGACTGTGACCCCATGGACTATATAGCTCACCAGGCTCCTCTGTCCACAGAGTTTCCTGGGCGAGAATACTGGAGTGGGTTGCCATTTTCTTCACCGTGGGATCTTTCCATCCTGGGGACTGAACCTGGGTCTCCTGCACTGCAGGCATATCCTTTACCATCTGAGCCACCATGGAAGCCCAACTGCTTTAAAGCAATGCTCAAACAGGGTTTCTCTGGTAGCTCAGCTGTTAAAAAATCCACCCGCAATGCAGGTTTGATTCCTGGGTTGGGAAGATCCCCTGGAGGAGGGATAGGCTACCCACTCCAGTATTCTTGGGCTTCCCTGGTGGCTGTGACAGTAAAGAATCCACCTGGGTTTGATCCTTGGATTGGGAAGATCCCCTGGAGGTGGGCATGGCAACCCATTCCAGCATTCTTGCCTGGAGGATCCTCATGGACAGAGGAGCCTGGTGGGCTACAGTCCATGGGGTTGCTAAGAGTTGGACACAACTGAGCAACTAAGCACAGCATAACACAATGCTCAAACGAGCGAAATTAAATAGCCCAGGAGCAGGTAGACGGAAAATCAATTGGAAAGTCATTTTGCAATATTACTCACCAGTGATATTTCACTTAGTGTTACTTGCTCAGTCATGTCCAACTCTTTTTGACCCCAGAGACTATAGCCTGCCAGGATCCTCTGTCCATGGAATTCTTCAGGCAAGAATACTGAAGTGGGTTGTTGCCATTCCCTTCTCCAGGGGATTTTCCTGACCCAAGAATTGAACCTGGTTCTCCTGCACTGCAGGAAGATTCTTTATCATCTGAAATAAAGTAAATAAAATAAAATAAATAAAGGGAAGACTGGCTATATACCAGGTGGTACTCAGTGACATTTCACGGACAAAGATGGAGTTACTCCCAGTCTTATGAAAGACTGGCCTCCAAGAAGCCAGTCTATGGGCATAAAAAAACCTCAAATCAATTTGTTATCTTTAAGAGTCAGTTGCTTTGCTGAAGCCTGAGAACACAGGAAAGATTCCCGAACAGTGGGATGCCTGAAGCAGCACTGAGGTTTCAGTGTCTTTCCTTTGGAGCTATAGTGTAAATAGTCTTCTCTCTGATCCATGGAATGAAAACAAGTCCAAAGCAAGAGGAAGTATTCAGCTTAGGAACACCCCGGGCCTTGGCTCGTGTTCATCCAAGCCCAGGCACTGGTTTGGCTGCCCCACAATGGCTCTGGCAGTTGAAGCCACCACGGCCGAGGGAGGAGAGCCCAGCAGTAAACACGGTCTGGGGATTTGCTGAAAAAGGACCAGTGCATCGCAGGACTTGAGTTGTTTAGAGCTGATACTGACTTTGTCCACAAAGAAAGAAAAGAAAGCTCATGTGGGGAAAAGGATCAGAGAGGTCACCCAAGGTCATAGAAAGAGTGAATGACAGACAGTGGCCTCAAGTGCATTGTCTCACCTTCTTATTTGGTTCACTGGATAAACAAGGACAGGGATTTTATTTAACTTGGAAGAGAGAGTGGCATGGTGACATTTGGAGTCACACAGACCTGACTGAATCGCAGTGAGCTGTGTGGGGAAAGAAGGGGAATGTGCTTAAAGTGCCTGGAACACAGGTAACAGACAATATTAGCTTCCTTTTCTTACCACCACCCCGATCTACCTGTCCAGTGGCAAATGTTACCAAATGGTTTCCATTTTCACTACAAGGTTCAAGAACAGTCTTTCCTGACAATATAAGAGCACATGTCAAAGACAACCCATATTTACTAAGCAGTGATAGATCTTTTTAAAGCTTTTCATCCACTTTTTAACCAAATACTGATTATACCTACTTACCTGATTTTAGCTTACTCTGTACTAAGCACAGGTCCAAGTGTTGTTCTAGAATTAATCCTCAAAATGAGCATACAAGGCAGAGAGCATTATGCTTTCCATTTTTCATGTAAGGACTGTAGTCATGAAGGTTAAACAACTTACCTAAGGCCACTCAGTCAGTGGCAGAGCCAGGACTGAAGCAGACAGTGAAGTGCCAAAGCCTTACCCTGCTGTTGCTGCCTCTGCAAGCTGCCTCCCAACAGGCACATGCTGTTCTTTATTAAGTGCACAGAAAGCAGATCTAAGACATTATTAATACCGGCCAGAATCAACAGAAACAAAAACACCTAAGCTCACTTATTATTAACTTTAGAGACTAATTAAAATTTATCCTGGGGAAAGGCTATTTCAGACAGAGTCATTACAAATCCTCAACAAAAGAGTAAATGAATTGGCCTGTAGCTGATGTCTCCCCATTTTCACCAGTTGCTGATGTTTCCACAAATGAGCCTCAAAAGAAACTACAGTTCAGTTAATCACATGTTATCATACATATTGTCATTCATTCAATGAAAATACTTCCAGTGTGAACAGAGTGCTGTGAAAGGCATGCCAACACATGTAGGGAATGAAAGCAAACAAGAAAATGACATTGTCCAAAATACTGAGAAATCTGTGATAATTACTATAGCCACTATGATAAATGAAATAAAATATCACTATTTCACTATAATTTTTTATTCAGTTCAGCACACAAAATATTTCCCAATAAAGAAATTGAAGGGGAATGTTATTCTATTTAAGAAAGCAAACTACAAGCACCCTTACACACTTTAGAAGGACGATTTAATTATAATAATAGATATCCTGGTTATTAATAGTTATTCAATATTAATATTACAATTGTTCCTAAGTGTCCATCAACAGATGAATGGAAGAAGATGTAATGTATACACACAAACACACACATACACAATGGAATATTCAGTTCAGTCTCTCGGTTGTGTCCAACTCTTTGCAACCCCGTGGACTGCAGCATGCCAGGCTTCCCTGTCCATCACCAATTCCTGGAGCTTGCTCAAACTCATGTCCATCAAGTCCGTGATGCCATCCAGCCATCTCATCCTCTGTCGTTCTTTTCTCCTCCTGCCTTCAACCTTTCCCAGCATCAGGGTCTTTTCCAGTGAGTCAGTTCTTCACATCAAGTGGCCAAAGGATCGGAGTTTCAGCTTCAGCATCAGTCCTTTAAATGAATATTCAGGTCTGATTTCCTTTAGACCTGGATGGACTGGTTGGATCTCTTTGCTGTCAAAGGACTCTCAAGAGTCTTCTCCAACACCACAGTTCAAAAGCATCAATTCTTCAGTGTTCAGCTTTCTTTATAGTCCAACTCTCACATCCACACATGACTATTGGAAAAACCATAGCTTTGACTAGATGGACCTTTGTTGGCAAAGTAATGTCTCTACTTTTGAATATGCTGTCTAGGTCGGTCACAGCTTTTCTTCCAAAGAGCAAGCGTCTTTTAATTTCATGGCTACAGTCACCATCTGCGGTGATTTTGGAGCCCAAGAAAATAAAGTCTGTCACTTTTTCCCCATCTATTTGCCATGGAGTGATGGGACTAGATGCCATGATCTTCATTTTCTGAATGCTGAGTTTTAAGCCAACTTTTCACTCTCCTCTTTCACTTTCATCAAGAGGCTCTTTATTTACTCACTTTTTGCCATAAAGGTGATGTCATCTGTATATCTGAGGTTATTGATATTTCTCCCAGCTATCTTGATTCCAGCTTGGGCTTCATCCAGCCTGGCCTTTGGCATGATGTACTCTTCATATAAGTTAAATAAGGAGGGTGACAATATATAGCCTTGATGTTGGCAATTTGATCTCCAGTTCCTCTGCCTTTTCTAAATCCAGCTTGAACATCTGGAAGTTCATGATTCACATACTGTTGAAGCCTGGCTTGAAGAATTTGAGCATTACTTTGTTAGCATGTGAGATGAGTGCAATTGTGCAGTAGTTTGAGCATTCTTTGGCATTGCCTTTCTTTGGGACTGGAATGAAAACTGACCTTTTCCAGTCATGTGGTCACTGCTGAACTTTCCAAAATTGCTGGCATATTGAGTGCAGCACTTCCATAGCATCATCTTTTAGAATTTGAAATAGCTCAACTGGAATTCCATCTCCTCCACTAGCTTTGTTCATAGTGATGCTTCCTAAGGCCCACTCAACTTCACATTCCAGGATGTCTGGCTCTAAATGAGTGATCACATCATCATGGTTATCTGGGTCATGAAGATCTTTTTTGTATAGTTCTTCTGTGTATTCTTGCCACANACATAAGGATAAGTGAATGAGTGAGCACATCCATACAACATCCTTCAATATCAGAGTTTTCCCATATCCTCTACAATGTGCACAACATGTGTACAAGTTGACTGAATGTTATCATCTTTGAGTGATTGCACACAGGTTGGTCTGTGGGCAAGTTTCCAAAGGGAAAGCAGCAACTGGGCGTGTGAGCATGGAAAGAATACTGGACCGGGAATCAGGAAGCCTGGGTTTCTACCCCAGCCCTGCCATTACCCAATGTGTGACCTTGGAAGTTGATTTCTTCCTCCCCGGGTCTTGATATATCCATCTGTAGAATGGGCATTGGGAGTGTCAAGGATCTTTCATTCTGATACATTCTTCCTTTAGGCACAAAGTGTGCCCACTGCTTTGGCAGCCCATGAAAGCCCTCAGTTCTCAGAGATTAACCCAGGAAAGAGAAAGTACCTGGAAGCTGTTGGAGGAATGTAAGCTCTCTATTTTCTTAAAAGCTGTGGAGTTTCTAGAGATATTTCCCATGTGATACCTTTTCTCTCTTAGGTTTCATAAATTATTTCACTTATGTGCACTTACATACACATGGGGTGTCTTAAAAAGTAATCATTGAATATGAAGTGCAACCCTAGGCACAGCCCACAAGGCTAACTGTCCAAATACAAAGAAGAGTTTATTTTCTATGAGAGTGTGTATATTCCTATAGGAAAGGGCTGAGAAGTTTACATCAAGCTGATAGTAATGGTTTCCTCTGGGGAGGTAGAAAGGGTAATGGAGTCAGGGACTCCAAAAAGACTTTAGCCTTATCAGTGATGTTTAATTTTTTACAAAGAGAATGTATCTGTGTATTATTTATATAATTAAAAAGTAAATAATAATCAAATTGGACTTCCCTGCTGGCCCACTGCTTAAGAATCTTCTTGCCACTGCAGGGGACATGGGTTCAGTCCCTGGTCTGAGAAGATTCCACATGCTGTGGGGCAACTCAGCCCAGGCTCCACAACTAACGAGCCTGCACAGCCTAGAGCCAGCGCTCTGTGGCAAGCACTGAGAAACCCAAGCACAGGGCTGGAGAGCGGCCCCTGCTCTCCACTAGAGAAAGCCCGTACACAGCAACGAGAACCCAGGGCAGCCACAGATAAATAAGTGAATGTTTAAATCAAAATAAATGAAAATGGTCAGGCAGTATTTAGTGCTGCACTGCCATGATTTGGGGCTTTGATATCTATGTGAGCATATCTGTTTATTTCTGTATCTCTATCTTCTGTCTAAATATGAGGATAGAAATTCACTAAGTTTCTAGCAACAAGGGGCTAGTTAAACAAAGGTGCTCGGATTCTCAAGAATATTCTGCAAGCATTAGAACTACTGTCTCATAAAAGTATAAATTTTCATGGAATAGAAGCAGACTAAGTGGGAGGGGGGAAAAAGGAACTAACAATCAAAGCTTTACAACAAAGGACAGATTTCAAGTAAGAGCAATAACACAGAGAATGCAGTCCAGGAAGAGGAGATGGCAGAGACAATCACAAAAGGGGGCACATTTTTGCTGGGACTGGGCATCAAACTTGCTTCTGAGCTTCCTGGCAGCCAGGGAGAAAAAAAGGAAATTGCAATTCCTTCTATAATTATTCAAAAAAAGGATGTATATCAGTTAGGCAGAGAAAATAACACTTGCTATGAAATTCTAAACATAATTTAATCTAAATATAATTATTATTGTCATGAGGAAACTGAGGCTTAGAATGATTTAGTAACTTGGCTAATATCCCATAACCAGTAAGTGGTATGGCAGGACATTCAATTGATGTTCTCCCATGCATTACCTTGTTGAATCCTTACAAAGACAGTAAACAGTACGTATTACTGTTCCTGTTTAAGAGATAAGGAAATGGTGCCTCACAAAGGTTGATGTGAAGAAAAAGGCAAAACTAGAATTCAGACACCTGTCTTAGTACTCTAGCTCCAGGAAGCCACCAAGGGCCTCTGAAACAGCCCATCTCCCATCATCATACCATCCCCTCCTCTCCAGTGAAGTCGCTCAGTCGTGTCCAACTCTTTGCGACCCCATGGACTGTAGCCCACCAGGCTCCTCCATCCATGGGATTCTCCAGGAAAGAATACTGGAATGGGTTGCCATTTCCTTCTCCAGGGGATCTTCCCGACCCAGGGATCGAACCTAGGTCTCACAGGTTGCAGGCAGATGCTTTAACCTCTGAGCTACCAGGGAAGCCCCACTGCTTACCTTCTATAGACATAGTTCTTTTCACTTAATTCCCCATTAATGGCATCTCTTCCACCATTGCCCTTGTAGGAAAATTCTTTTTATTCTTCAACATCTATATCAATCCTCACCTTTTTTGTTCTCCCTGATATTTGGAATCATGATTTCTTTTGAATACTTACCAGGATGTCTATAATTTTGTATTTTCAAATCTATTGTCTTCTCCAGATTTTGAGTTTCATGAGAATCTGGACTTTATCTTAATCATCTTTATGCCCAGAGCCTAACACTGAGCCTGGCACATAGTTGCTGCTGTTCAGCCACTCGGTCATGTCTGACTCTTTGTGACCCCATGGGCTGCAGCATACCTGGCTTCCCTGTCTTTCACCATTTCAAGGAACTTGCTCAAATTCATGTTCATTGAGTCAATAATGCCATCCAACCTCTCGTCCTCGGTTGTCCCTTTCTGCTCCTGCCTTCAGCCTTTCCCAATCAGGGTCTTTTCTAATGAGTCAGCTCTTGGCATCAGGTGGCCAAAGTATTGGAGCTTCAGCTTCGGCATCAGTCCTTCCAATGAATATTCAGGATTGATTTCCTTTAGGATGGACTGGTTTGATCTCCTTGCAGTCCAAGGGACTCTCAAGAGCCTTCTCCAACACCACAATTCAAAAGCATCAATTCTTTGATGCTCAGCCTTCTTTATGATCCAATTCTCACATCCTTACATGACTACTGGAAAACCATAGCTTTGACTATATGGACTTTTGTCAGCAAAGTAATGTCTCTGCTTTTTAATATGCTATCTAGGTATGTCATAGTTTTTCTTCTGAGGAGCAAGTGTCTTAATTTCATAGATGCAGTCACCATCTGCAATGATTTTGGAGCCCAAGAAAATAAAGTCTTTCACTGTTTCCATATCTATTTGCCATGTAGTGATTGTGACGGGACTATATTCCATGCTCTTAGTTTTTGGAATGTTGAGTTTTAAGTCAGCTTTTTCACTCTCCTTTTTCACCTTCATCAAGAGGCTCTTTAGTTCCTCTTTGCTTTCTGCCATAAGGGTGGTGGCGTCTGCATATCTGAGGTTATTGATATTTTTCCCAGCAGTGTTGATTCCAGCTTATGCTTCATCCAGGCCAGCATTTCTCATGATGTACTCTGCATAGAAGTTAAATAAGCAGGATGACAATATACAGCCTTGACGTAGTCTTTTCCCAATTTGGAACCAGTCTGTTGTTCCATGTCTGGTTCTAACTGTTGCTTCTTGACCTGCAAACAGGGTTCTCAGGAGGCAGGTCAGGTGGCCTGGTATTTCCATCTCTTTAAGAAAAATATTGGCTAAATGGATGTGTAATATCTATGAGCCTGCCCTTATTCTGAGTGGCAAAGGGCATACAATGGTAAATGATGGTGTGCCTATCCCAGAATGATTTTTTAAAAATCGAAATGTAGTTGATTTACAATGTGGTGTTAGTTTCAGCAAAGTGATTCAGTTTTATACATATATTCTTTTTAAAATTCTTTTCCCTTATATATTATTATAAAATATTGCATTTAGTTCCTCATGCTATGCAGTAGGTCCTTATTGTTTACCTGTTTGATATATAGTAGTGTGTACAGGTTAATCCCAAGCTCCTCCTTTGTCTCCTACCCTTTCCCCTTTGGTAACTGTAAGTTTGTTTTCTATGTCGAGAATGATTCATAATTTCACTGAAAATACAAGAAACAATACACATGAAGCAAGTAGAGAACAAAATATATGCAAATGGCAAACTGTGTGGTTTAAATTCTGAGTGTTGATGAGGAAAGGTGAGGTGAGCTTTTTATGGTCAAGTGTGATAGAGGAGGATTTAGGAACTTGAAGCAGACATGGGTGCAGGATAAAGCCCTCCTTTTAGTGGACTCTACATACTTTTTATGCAGCAGTGTTAGGTGATAAATAAGTTGAAAAAAGTGTGATCAGAATGAATACATTGATGGGAAGAAGGAATCTCCATGGGATCATGGAATCTTAGAGTTTCTAAACTGGTAAGGAAGATAATAAAAATTGTTCTGCCAAACAGGAGAGGAAAGGAAGGTCCAGCGAAATTAACTTCTGTTCATTTCAACAGATGTTCTTTTTGTAAAATTTAATTTGTTAGAAGCTCAGTGTATTTTTAAATGTTTAAAGTACCTTAATGATTAGAATTTTAATAATTAATAACTTTAACATCTTATGATTGAGAGTTAAAATTTGATAAGCTATTTAATTTCTAAATCTGATATCTCTGTTTTCTGATAAAGTGAAATGGGATTACTTTCAGGACAGGCACGCCCTCCTTGGTGTGTCATTGAGAAGGTCACTGATGGTCATAACTGTCTCCTCCTTAATGTGCCATTGTCCAACTGAGACATTTCTCAAAACACTTTATTCCTTTTTTTTTTTTTGGCTGCATCGTACAGCTTGCAGGATTTTAGTTCTTCAACCAGGGATGGAAACCATGCCCCCTGCCATGGAAGCACATAGTCCTAACCACTGGACTGCCAGAAAAGTCCCTTGAAACACTTTATTCTTGTCCAGGGTTTCTAAATCTCTCCATATCAATTGCTTTCACTTTTATACTAGCACATGTTGTCACGTGAAAACATAAAGCCTTTTTTTGTGTGAAGATATGGGAAACTATTAGGGACCCCTACCAAGATGTGGAGAATAAGGGCACACTCTGTAATGATCAGGATCCAAGCAAGAAGTAGGATTTACCCCCAGATGGTTCAAACGAAGATACTTGGTAGCGGGAGATACAGAGACATGAGCAGAATTCGGGAAGCAAACAAGGGATACTGAGGCTACTCAGAGACCAGCCTTAGGTCTGAAGGACTGAGAGGAGGAGTATTACTGGGGCCTGCTGAACCTGGGACAAGGGACTGCCCATTAGGAGCTCAGGCCAGGGAGGGAGGCAGACAAAGGCGAGCCGTGACAGCGTGGAGACAGAGGGAAAGAAAAGATCTGACCCCAGATCTGTCCCAGTCCCGCATCTCTTGCCAACCAGAAGTAAGCTGGCAAGTGAGGCTGGGGGTGCACCTACAGGGGCAGCCTTTGGGGCACAGAAGAGAACAGAGACTAGATCTGGGGGAAGTGTGTGTATGTTGCCAGCAAGCAGGGGATGGTTAGCCAGTACACTCTCAAAGAGCCAAACTAGAAAACGTATACATGTTGGATGCCATTAGCCACACTCTAAAGCAACCCTTAGCAGGCGACCAAAATCGTCGAGTGCACCCCAGACATTGCTGGGAAGCAGAACTGCAATGGGATTTCAGTTAAGGCACTTGATTCAAAATTGATTGCTCTGTATCCAATCTGGAAGCTGTATGGACTCTCAGTAGGAATATGTATGGACAGTTGGGGTGAGGACTCAGAGAATAGAATTGGGCCACGTGTCTCAACACTTTATCAGGGGAGAAGGTGGGTTCACTATCAGCACCCACTGTGAGCCTGCCTCCAAAGAGTGACAGATGTATCAGACTGTCATAGCTTAGTGACACCTGCCTTGAAACCACCTGCTCCCTCCAATGGCTCTGAACCAGACTCGCCACCAGCCTGTGTTCAGCATTTGACTTCCCATACAGGTTTTCCTTTGTATGTCCTTATCAGCCCACTAAGGGTTCTGTTTCTCTTGACAGTTATATCTCAAGCTAAATTAATAAATTTGCCTCTGGAGTATCTGATGAACTTGGGAATTCAGAATCAGGGCCCAACCACCTTTTACTTCCATTTCCCAAATTCAGTCACATTCAGATTTGGTAACTAAGTATCCAAAGCTCCAAGGTGTAGAAGACCAGATTCTGGAGAAAGGACCTGCAGCAAGGCCTTGCCTCTCTGGACAAGCAGCCAGCCTCACCGGAACATACCTGTACTTCACTTTTACAGGTGGGGTGGGCCGCTGACTCTACCTGCCTTTGCAATCTTTGTTTTGTTTTTTTTTTTCAATCTTTGTTTTTATGACACTTAACCCAAAGCTTTGCCCACCTCATGAGAAGAGTTGACTCATTGGAAAAGACTCTGATGCTGGGAGGGACTGAAGACAGGAGGAGAAGGGGACGACAGAGGATGAGATGGCTGGACGGCATCATGGACTCGATGGACATGAGTCTGAGTGAACTCTGGGAGTTGGTGATGGACAGGGAGGCCTCGTGTGCATGCAGTGATTCATGGGGTTGCAAAGAGTCAGACATGACTGAGTGACTGAACTGAACTGAACCAAACCCAAAGCTGGCAGGGGGGTGTAAGACCAAACATCCCAATCCCTCCTCACTTTTTTTTCAGAGAAGGAAATCCCAGAAAGAGGGAATGACATTTCCAGGGTCTTAGCACATGTTGGTGGCTCACTTCAAATCTTTTTCGTACTGGGAAGAAGTGTGATGAATGGATAGATGGGTGTATGGACAGATCCCTAGATGCTTAAATGAATGGATGATGCTCGAATGCTGCGTGGATGGATGGATGGAGGTATGGCCATGAGTTCTGCTTAACACACTCTTTTGTGTTTGTGGCAAAGGCTTTGGGCCACCACTGAGGCCATGATAGGTATTTCCAAGCACATTGACAGCGTCCCACCTCAGGTATTTTATCCCCTTTTCTGCTTCAGCTCTTTTATTTTTTTAAGAAAATTGAAGTATAGTTGATTTACAATGTTGTATTAATTTCTGCTGTATGTGTATATGTATGGTCTTCTTAATATTCTTTTCCATTGTGGTTTATCACAGGATATATACATAGGAAATTCCCTGTGCTGTAAGTAGGACCTTGTTTACCTGCCCTGACTATAAGAGTTTGCATCTGCTGCTGCTGCTGCTAAGTCGCTTCAGTCGTGTCCGACTCTGTGTGACCCCAGGGACAGCAGCCCACCAGGCTCCCCCATCCCTGGGATTCTCCAGGCAAGAACACTGGAGTGGATTGCCATTTCCTTCTCCAGTGCGTGAAGTGAAAAGTCAAAGTGAAGTCGCTCAGTAGTGTCTGATCCTCAGCAACCCCATGGACTGCAGCCTTCCAGGCTCCTCTGTCCATGGGATTTGCCAGGCAAGAGTACTGGAGTGGGGTGCCATTGCTAATCCCCAAATCCCACTCCATCCTCCTTGGCCCCTCCTCCCTCTCGGCAACTACAAACCTGCTCTCTTGTCTGTGAGTCTGTTTCTGTTCCATAGATAAGTTCATTTGTATCCTATTTTAGATTCCATATGTAAGTGATATCACACGGTGTTTGTCTTTCTCTTTCTTCTGACTTACTTCACTTAGTATGATAATCCCTAGATCCATCCCTGTTGCTGCAAATGGCATTATTTTGCTCTTTTTATGGCTGAGTAGTAGTCCATTGTGTATACATGTACCACATCTTTTTATCCATTCATCCGTCAGTGGACATTTAGGTTTTTACCATGTCATACCTATTGTGAGTAGTGATACTATGAGCGTAAGAGTGCATGTATCTTTTTGAATTTTAGTTTTGTCTAGATATATACCCAGGAGTGGGATTGCTGGATCATATGGCAGCTCTGTTTTTAGTTTTTTGAGGAACCTCAGTACTGTTCCCCTTACTGCCTGTACCGATGTATATTCCCCCCAATAGTTCAGGAGGGTTCTCTTTTTTTCACACCTTCTTCAGTTATTTGCGAAGTTATTTATTTCAGACTTTTTGATGATGGCATTGTGACTGGTTAAGTGAGGTGGTTATCTCATTGTAGCTGTGATTTGCATTTCTCTAACAATTAGCAATAGTGAGCATCTTTTCATGTCCTGCCTCAAATCTTTTTCCAAAGCTGCAGAAGTTCACTCAGCCTAAGTGCAGGGAAGCCTCAAAGTGCAGAGGAGTCAACATCCCTCTAGGGATGTTATCCCTCTAGGGATAACCCTCTGCCATGGAGGATTAAAATCAATGCTCAAATGCCCCAGCCTCTCATCTTTCAAAGGAACAATGGTGAGATGTGTTCTAGATTATTCTTAAGAGATTTATCAGCAGGATTCAGGCTCACCTGCCCACAGCAGTAACCAACTCACATACTTTACTGATTTTTCACCCTTTCTGTCTCACTACCCCAATTTCCATCACTCTTGCATCCTCAGATCATCTCCCCAAACCTACCTGTACTTAAGTTCTTATCTCAGGCTCAGCTTTTAGAACACAAATGAAGACTCTGGACTTCCCTGGTGGCTCAGTGAGAAAGAATCCACATGCTGATGCAGGAGACATGGGTTTGATCCCTGGGTTGTGAAGATCCCCTGGAAAAGGAAATAGCGCCCACTCCAGTATTCTTGACTGGATAATCCCATGAACAGAGGAGCCTGGCGGGCTACAGTCCATGGGGTCGCAAAAGTCAGACATGATTTAGTGACTAAACAACAACAAGGAGGATGCTGCTCAAACTAGTCTATTTCTGTTCCCCTATGTATGGATGTGAGAGTTGGACTGTGAAGAAGGCTGAGTGCCGAAGAATTGATGCTTTTGAACTGTGGTGTTGGAGAAGACTCTTGAGAGTCCCTTGGACTGCAAGGAGATCCAACCAGTCCATTCTGAAGGAGATCAGCCCTGGGATTTCTTTGGAAGGAGTGATACTAAAGCTGAAACTCCAGTACTTTGGCTACCTCATGCGAAGAACTGACTCATTGGAAAAGACTCTGATGCTGGGAGGGTTTGGGAGCAGGAGGAGAAGGGGACGACCGAGGATGAGATGGCTGGATGGTATCATGGACGTGATGGACATGAGTCTGAGTGAACTCCGAGAGATGATAATGAACAGGGAGGCCTGGCGTGCTGCAATTCATGGGGTCACAAAGAGTCGGACACGACTGAGTGACTGAACTGAACTGAGAAGGAAGATGCTGATACTGTTGAGGCATGTATGCATGTCCTCTTTCCAAATGAGAAATCCAAGGTTCAGAGGGGTTAAGAAACCTTCTCAAGTCACCAGACAATAAATAACTTTGCTGTGCTGGGTGGGGAACAACTCAGAGGACACTTGTTAATCATGGACTTACAGAATCTCATAACTGGAAGGACTCTTAGAAATATCTAGTGCAGTGTTCTCAGCCTATTATTACCTTTCCAAGGGTGTTTTTACATTTTTTTTAACCCTATCCACTGCTTCCATGAAATTTCAATAACACAGATATATATCCATTTATGTACTGTGCATACATGCGTGCTTAGCTAGATATTCTTTCAGATATTGTTGACATTTCTCCTTTTCAGCACTTGACATAATTATTGATGGATTGAATAACTTAGTAGAATGAAATATAGTAAAATACAACTTTTATTTCATTATCAAAGCCCAAGTCACACACAAAGTCACTGAGAAATAAACAACATCCAGGGGGCAGCGAATAGGAGCCAATAGGCACACACGAAACATCTCATGACAGGACTTCGTGATGGAGTGAAGGATGAAGAGAAAGTCTTCAGTCCATCCCCTGGAGTTTTGCAGTACTGATCCTGCATGCATTTTTGTATCTTTTGTGACCCTAATGTCAATACCAAAGAAAACCTGATGAAAGAAAACAAATAAGCTCTAAGAAGATTTTGCCAGATAACATTGAGCTTTGAAGGGCCACCAGCCATTGCAATATCTAAGACGGTTTCACCTCTAGAACCAATGTTCACCCTTTCGAGTGTGATGAGAATGCATGAGTTAGTCCAACACCATCATTTTACCAATTACAAGGATACCAAGGGCTGGAGAAGTAGTCGTACAAGGTGATCAGACAGAGCAGGAATGAAAACCTGCTCTTCAGACTCTGAGCCCAGAGCTCATTTTATGTCACTTAAGAACCTGGGTCACTAGTCCATGTGAACTGGGCTCAGGATCAACCAGTCTTGGTGCTCTTTTGAAAAAAACTATGTATTTACTCATCTGCTGTGTCAGATCTTAGTTGCCGCACACAGCATCTTCACTGTGGCATACAGGATCTTTCATTGTGATCTCTTCATTGTGGCATGGGCTCCATTCTCTAGTTGCAGCTCACAGGCTCAGTAGTTGTGGTATGTGGGCTTACCCACGGCACTTGTGATCTTCCCAGACCAGGGATCAAATCCAGGTCCCCTGTATTGGAAGGTGAATTCTTAACCACTGGGCCACCAGGGAAGTCCCTGTTGGTGCTCTTTAGGAGAAAAAAAGTCTTCATTTTGCTGTTGGAATGTACCATGATTATTAAGCTGTGTTACAGTTGCTCCCCAACCCAATTTCCGCTGGGGCATATAAAAGCAGAGAGCTAATTATATGATAGTAATTACCTGGAAATTATATGTTTATTGGTTTTCCACTAGCAGATACTACTATTTTTGAACTTTGCATTGTTCTGCTTAGTGACAGGAGTCACACTGTCTCCCCTAAGTGTGCCCTCCAATCTCATGATTAGCAGACTTTTAAAAAGGAGTCGCTGCCAGCAGCACGGAAAGCCTCCTGGGTAGGAAAGGGAGCATGTCAACTCCGTCCACGCAGGAGGCACCCGAAAGTCTCCATCCCCCACATCCACATGCACCTCACTTCTTGATAGAAGCCTTTAATAATAAAGTGCTCAGCATCCTCTGGTCTAAATGAAGCACATTCCTATCTTTGCCCTTGGATACTGGGAATAGTATCCAATAGGAAGGGGCCTCATCTGCCACCGGATATATTTATCTACCCTTCAATTATGTTCCTTGGTTAATTGTCCCTTTTCTACCAGCTCTTCTTACGACAGAGATCCTGAGCCTCGCCCGTAATTATAGTGAGGAAATATTTCTATGAGCTTTTAAAGGGAAGCCTAAACTGGGTCAAAACACTGAAGGTGGGACGGTCAGGAAACAAGGGTTCAGTGTCAACTTTACCTTGATGAGTTTGTTTCCAGGGGTTTTCTCCCCCTTAAGGGCCCTTGCCTAAAATCTATCATCAGCATCTCGTTCAATTGTTATTAATCCAGTTAAGATTTATGGACAACTTCCATGGAGGATTTCACAGTTTACAAACTGCCTTTTACATGAAGCACCTCACTTACCCTCAGAAATGCTGAAAGCATTTAGGTAATTTGGTTATACTCAGCCACTGAAATGTATCTCCTTGCCTGTGTGGAAGGGCCAGAGGGCAAGCTGAATTCAGTCCTATTGATGCTTCACTATGGGTAAGGTTGGAGAAGGAAATGGCAACCCACACCAGTATTCTTGCTTGAAAAATCCCTTGGCCAGAGGAGCCAGGCTGGCTGCAGTCCGTGGGGTTGCAAAGAGTCAGATGTGACTGAGCGACTGAACACACACAGCTATGGGTAAGGAGGCAGCCTACAGCACCAGCCACTNAATCCCATGGCCAGAGGAGCCAGGCTGGCTGCAGTCCGTGGGGTTGCAAAGAGTCAGATGTGACTGAGCGACTGAACACACACAGCTATGGGTAAGGAGGCAGCCTACAGCACCAGCCACTCTGTGTATGTCTTCTGCTCACCACAGGACCTCAGCGCCTAGCACAACACCCAACACACGGTAGGACAGAGGAAAGGTTTGTTGAGTGAGTGACCGCATCTATCCACCACAGGGATTCATGAGATCATTGCTAATTATGGGCCATCTCCTTGTTCAGTACATTCTTACCTCCACACCTTTGCTGATTATGCCTGCTTGGAAGCCCCTCCTGTCTCTGTAAATGTGGCCATCAGCTTTGCATGAATTCTCCTAAGTTAGAGACCCACTCAGGGCTACTCGCCCACAGGGATCCTTTCCTTTTCTGCACTCTTCCAGCCCTCCTCTCCTAAATCATCATCCCACTCACTTAGCCTTGACCTGAGGTTGCAAGTCAGTCAATCAACTGCCCAACCACTTCATTTATCAGATGAAGAAACAGGTCTGCAGAGGTAAGCAGCCTTGCCCAAGCCCCAGATATCCCAGGGAGTCAATGGCAGGATTGACACCAGAGTCCTGGTCTTTTGGTTAGCCATCCAGCGCAATCAAAAGATAGGAAGTAGGTTTCATCACAATTGTTGGCTTTGCTCAGGCTGTGCCGGCTGCCCAGAGTGAGGGATGGATAGACTCACGAGGGAGTAGCCCGCCTGGTGGGAAACAGTGCTGAGATTGTTTAATCATGTCTGCCAGACTGTGGGAATGAGTGTGTGGGATGGAGAGTAGCTCATGTGGCAACATTTGGGACCTCCAGTTAACCTGACCTGAATCTGATGCTCTCAGCTGCTCCTTTCCTCTCCTGAGTCTTAAGTCAGTTGATTCCGGGCAACTCCTTTTGCTCATGCTGAAAAGAGCACCACAGTTGAAGGCCAGTCCAAGAGGCAGGTCAGGACCTCTCTCCTGCTTGGCTTGTGATAGGGCTAGGCTGTTGCCTACTCTTCCCCACCATCCTGCTCCAACGCCAGAGATGGTTTCAAAACTTCCAACATGTGTTTGTATAATTAGAAGAGCAACCTTTAAGGGACAAGCAGCTCAGCATGTGGGATCTTAGTTCCCTGACTATGGATGGAACCTGNCCAACGCCAGAGATGGTTTCAAAACTTCCAACATGTGTTTGTATAATTAGAAGAGCAACCTTTAAGGGACAAGCAGCTCAGCATGTGGGATCTTAGTTCCCTGACTATGGATGGAACCTGTGCCTCCTGCATCAGAAGGCAAAGCCTTAACCACTGGACCACCAGGAAAGTCCCCAGGAATGGAATTTTAAAATGCCGGCAGAGCCAAGAAAGTTTGTTTTTGTTTGTTTTTTGAAGGATAATTGCTCTACAATATTGTGTTGGTTGCTGTCAAACATCAACATGAATCAGCCATAGGTGTACCTGTGTCCCCTCCCTCTTGAAACTCTCTCACAACGCCCAAGAAAGCTTGTTTGAAAGGTAGAAGGGAGTTTAAGGAAAAGATTAAGCATAATGCAGTAATAATATGCAGTACCAGCTCCACTGAAGGTGAAGCAGGTTTGCAAACTCAGGGACAATTAGGAAAATGTTTTTCTTCCTTGTGGGTTTGGAAGAATAGTAGCAAATACAGACACCTACAGGGGCAACACAGATAATGTATATGAGTGAATCAGCCTGTGTGTAGGGTACTGGAGAACAGTGGGGACTGTGGCTAATTGAGGCTTGCCCTACTTTGAGGAGTTCAAATTTTCAAACATTTTTGAAAACATAGCACTCACCAACTAGATATTTGCAGACTCTTTTAGCTTTAGGGATTTAGACGGAAAACTCTGTCCATTAGAGATGAGTGTGTATCTGATCTAAAGTTCAGTTCAGTTGCTCAGTCGTGTCCGACTTTTTGCGACCCCATGAATCGCAGCACACCAGGCCTCCCTGTCCATCACCAACTCCCGGAGTTCACTCAGACTCANTGCTTTTTCCATGATTCAGCAGATGTTGGCAATTTGATCTTTGGTTCCTCTGCCTTTTTTAAACCCAGCTTGAACATCTGGAAATTCACGGTTCACATATTGCTGATGCCTGGCTTGGAGAATTTTGAGCGTTACTTTACTAGCGTGTGAGATGAGTGCAATATAAAAGTATTAAACTCAAATCACACTGACAAATCTCAGGTCCTTGGAAATAGCAGCCCTCACTCTGGCCTTGCCTTTCTTCCCTGGGAGGAGACAGAGTGTGAGCCAGTGAAAAGAGCGTGGACTGGGGCTTCTGGCAAGCCTGGGTTTGAATCTCAACTTCACAAACTGTAAAACTTACCCTATCTGAGCATCAGTCCCCATACCCACCCCCAGCCATAGCAAGCTGCCACGAAGTTGGTTGACACGGTCCCTCTGAGTCCCTGAAACTTTGAGCAACCTGAAGTGGGGCTACAGGTAAATTTTTACCTAGGTGGACAGGAAAGAATGTCTGTTGGATGACATTTATACTTTCTGTACAACTAAACTATTGCCCAAAGGCACAGACCAGGGACAGATGAGCTGTGTCCCTAGTAAGTAACATTCTTTCATTATAGAATATGTATTATTTGCCACCAAAAGTAAGAATGAAAGTGAAGTCGCTCAGTCGTGTCCGACTCTTTTGAGACCATGGACTGTAGCCCCCCAGGCTCCTCCATCCATGGCATTCTCCAGGCAAGAATACTGGAGTGGGTAGCCATTTGCTTCTCCAAAGTCCTGTGCAAACTTACCTCTTGGATCTGTAAAAACAGACTGTCCAGCCCCTAGGAGCCTGAGAAGCCAAAGATTGAGGTCCAGGGAAATGGTTGTGTCCCAGGACTTGGGAAAGGGGCACTGCTCACCTCCTGAGGCCCCCTGGGTGTGGTCACATGGTAGAGCTGAGGTCTGCACACCTCTGGTTGCTAGCTCGTGTGCCCTTCCCTGTGACTGAGACACCTGCAGCCTTAGCAGCAGAGGCAGTGGCAGAGTAGCAGACAGCTTACGCCTGTGTCCCAGTGGCTTGTTCTCTGGGACACACAAGATGGCGTGGTAACAGCCAGTGTTCAGACCCATCTAGTAAGGCAGTGAGAGCTCCTGGGTCCAGAGTCACCTCTTTTTCATTGAAAAGGTCTTCTCTTTGGCTGGAGGATAAGGTCTAAGCCCTGAAGCCTGCGCCCAAGGCTTCCCAACATGGCTCACTTCCACCAGCACATGCTCCTTGGTACCCATGGCCCCTGGAGCCCAGAACCCAGTTCCTCACATGCCTCCTGCCTTTGCCCACACACTCACTCACTTCCCATTTCCATCAGCTCAACACCTGCCTACTATCAACATGTCTGAGAAAACTTCTCCTTTTCGCCTCCAAAAAGCAAGATACTCTTTTCATCGAATCTTAAACCATCAAACTGGGCTGATCCACTTGCATGTCACTCCCCTGACAAGTATGTAAAAGCTATCAAAACAGAAATAGGCCTAGCATGCAGCTCCATTATGGGGGCCCCTGGTGGGTCATCTGAACCCATTGGTTTCTGGACCTTGGGGAGGTCCCATGGAAGGGATAGGGAACTTTGGAGCAGCAGTGGATAGGGGTGGGGGTGCCAATACCTGCCAGTTGTGGTCAGTCTGGCATCTCTGCTTCTCCAGATCTTGAGCTCTGTGCTCCAGGACTGAGCCCTTTGCCTTGTCCACCCCAGGACTTTTATTTCAACTTGGGACTTTGGCTTGCTGCATGGACTCTGGACTTGGTTCAACCCTCTGGTTTTGGTGGCACAACAACCCATGATGGGGAATTCCTTGCCCCAGCCTCAGGTTCGCAGCTCCTACTCCTGTTTCCATCCCAAGGGAGGAGTCAGACTGCTCCTTCCTCTGTGCGTGCCACTTTTTTTCATCTGTAACTTATCATTTCATCTTGTATCATATCATTTCACTATGACTGAGCCCTTCCCTGGACTGTGAGGGATTTGAATGCAGAAATATGATAGGGTAGANAGAGTCACCTCTTTTTCATTGAAAAGAAGGTCTTCTCTTTGGCTGGAGGATAAGGTCTAAGCCCTGAAGCCTGCGCCCAAGGCTTCCCAACATGGCTCACTTCCACCAGCACATGCTCCTTGGTACCCATGGCCCCTGGAGCCCAGAACCCAGTTCCTCACATGCCTCCTGCCTTTGCCCACACACTCACTCACTTCCCATTTCCATCAGCTCAACACCTGCCTACTATCAACATGTCTGAGAAAACTTCTCCTTTTCGCCTCCAAAAAGCAAGATACTCTTTTCATCGAATCTTAAACCATCAAACTGGGCTGATCCACTTGCATGTCACTCCCCTGACAAGTATGTAAAAGCTATCAAAACAGAAATAGGCCTAGCATGCAGCTCCATTATGGGGGCCCCTGGTGGGTCATCTGAACCCATTGGTTTCTGGACCTTGGGGAGGTCCCATGGAAGGGATAGGGAACTTTGGAGCAGCAGTGGATAGGGGTGGGGGTGCCAATACCTGCCAGTTGTGGTCAGTCTGGCATCTCTGCTTCTCCAGATCTTGAGCTCTGTGCTCCAGGACTGAGCCCTTTGCCTTGTCCACCCCAGGACTTTTATTTCAACTTGGGACTTTGGCTTGCTGCATGGACTCTGGACTTGGTTCAACCCTCTGGTTTTGGTGGCACAACAACCCATGATGGGGAATTCCTTGCCCCAGCCTCAGGTTCGCAGCTCCTACTCCTGTTTCCATCCCAAGGGAGGAGTCAGACTGCTCCTTTCTCTGTGCGTGCCACTTTTTTTCATCTGTAACTTATCATTTCATCTTGTATCATATCATTTCACTATGACTGAGCCCTTCCCTGGACTGTGAGGGATTTGAATGCAGAAATATGATAGGGTAGACGTCAAAACATTTTTTTTTTCCCTTCAGAGTTTTTTTTTTAATGAGGTATGGTTGATTTACAATATTATACAAGTTTCAGCTGTACAACATAGTGATTCCCAAATTTTAAAGGTTATACTCCATTTATAGTAATTATAAAATATTGGGCTATATTCCTTGTGCTGTACAATATATCCTTGTTGTTTATTTATTTTATATATATAGATTGTACCTCTTAATCTTCTACCTCTCTTTTGCCCCTCCTTCTCTTTCCCCACTGGTAGTCACTAGTTTATTCTCTGTATCTGAGAGTCTGTTTCTTTTTTGTTATATTTATTACTTTTTATTTTTCAGATTCCACATATCCATGATATCATACAGTATTTATCTTTCTTTGACTTATTTCCCTAAGCAGAATACCCTCCAAGTCCATTCATATTGTTGCAAATGGCATAATTTCATTCTTCTTTCCTGACTGAGTACCTATATATATATATATGTATATGTATATATATATGCCTGGCAGGCTACAGTCCTTGAGGTTGCAAAGAGTCAGATACAAGTGAGCAACTAAGCACAGCACACACACACACACACACACACACACACACACACACACATCTATATATAACTCCTACATCNTATTCTCTGTATCTGAGAGTCTGTTTCTTTTTTGTTATATTTATTACTTTTTATTTTTCAGATTCCATATATCCATGATATCATACAGTATTTGTCTTTCTTTGACTTATTTCCCTAAGCAGAATACCCTCCAAGTCATTCATATTGTTGCAAATGGCATAATTTCATTCTTCTTTCCTGGCTGAGTACCTATGTATATGTATATATATGTATATATATGTATATGTATATATATATGCCTGGCAGGCTACAGTCCATGAGGTTGCAAAGAGTCAGATACAAGTGAGCGACTAAGCACAGCACACACACACACATACACACACACACACACACACACACACATCTATATATAACTCGTACATCTTCTTTATCCATTCATCTGTTCATGGGCACTCAGNGCCTGGCAGGCTACAGTCCATGAGGTTGCAAAGAGTCAGATACAAGTGAGCGACTAAGCACAGCACACACACACACATACACACACACACACACACACACACACATCTATATATAACTCGTACATCTTCTTTATCCATTCATCTGTTCATGGGCACTCAGGTGGCTTCCATATCTCAGCTATTGTAAAATCACTGTTATGAACATTAGGATGCATGCATCTTTTGAGACATTTTTTAAATGAATACATGAATAAATTATACCCAGTCTCGTATAAAACTACAAATGATATCTGAGCACCATGAACTACATAGAAAATGGTCTTTTCTCATCCCTGACTTCCGTTTCAAGCCTCCCAAGAGAGAGGAAACAGAATCTCTACCTGTCTGGCCCCACTTGGAGTCAAAGGAATATTTTAGTTATTTTCCTTATAGTTTTCTAAAGCCACTACTTTCTTTGGGGCTTGTCCACCTAACTACCTACTGCTTGAATTTAGATTAAGTCTGTTGCTTGGTTATGTATTTTGAACTTCATCCTAAATTGGTCATGGCTCATTGCTATTTCTTCACATTTCACACATTTCATCCGTTGTGTTTCTTTTTTTATTACTTCTATAGGTTGTGAGTTAGGATAATAAAGTCAAGATAAAATCACCCCCAAGCCATTTGCAGTTCTGGGAAGCTGGCAAGGGCTGTCAGAAGCTGGCTGGGTGCCATTAAGAGAAGGAAATGTTCTTCCACATTGCCAGCCTTATCAGGGCTCCAAACAGCTTCTTGCCAAAATTTTAGGAAAATGATCATATACACCCTGGAGCTATCCTGTATGTTTCTATAGGTGGGGAGTCTTTCAACAAGTATTTTGACTATAAATGCCTGTCATGTTTTTTCACTGGATTAAGTTTGTAACTTGAGCTCCATATCGTGAAATATTGACATAGAGAATTAATCACTGTTCCAAGCTGAGGTATCCTTGTCATCATCACCAGCCACTCACACTAATTTAGTGTATGGAATCCCATTCAGAATATGCTCATGAAAGAATAATTGGAGACTTTTTTTTTTTTTAACCACAGAAACATTCTTTTGGTGGAGGGAGATGAGAAGCAGGGAGAATGGCAAGAGCTTATGAAAAGCTGGTAGATAATCACAATTCTATTCTTTTAAGTACTTACTCAGCATCTCTTCTGCATCTCTATGATGCCAATTCAGATAAGAACTCAGTTCAGATAATTCAGTTTGTTACATGTGTGGTGTTTTTCTTTCTTGGTGGAGGACCAAATCTCAAATTTCTTGTGTAAGTGTGGAGAGGATGAGGCAATAAGCGTGTCTTTCCCCACCAATTAATTGATCACCAATCAGCCCGGCCTACTGAGCACTGACTACATGCCCAGACCTCTGTTAGGAAGGATACACAGAGAAATAGGGTACATGTTTCTCCCTTCTCTTTATGAGTTTATAGTCTAGTCAGATAGTCCTGGGTTCAAAGCCTACAACTTAGTAGCAAACTGGAACTTTAGCAAGTTGTGTAATAATTCTGATCTGTTTCAATCAACATGGAGATAACGATTACACCTGTCTCACAGGGCTGCTGCAGCAAGTGAGGGAAAGAGTGGGTGTCTGGTGATTGTATAGATGTTGCTTCCTTCCCCTTCCCTTAGTGTTGGGTCTGGCAAGATCCAGCAGAAAGGGTCCCAGGACCCTGTGTGAAGGTTCTGGTCTCAAGGTCAACAGCATTACTTCCGAGGTCATTTGAAAGCAGACTTTGGTGGCTGGCCTGAGCAAAGGCTGCAAACTGGCTGCCTGCAGGCCAAAGCAAACCTTAGGCATTTCTAATTTGTCCTCTGTGATAGGAAAAAAATTTGAATCTGTTGCCAATGTTTAAATATCAGAAGATATCCATAAAAATCTGGAATTTGGGGAGTTGACACTCAGATGGAACTGACCAGAAGCCACCTTCTTTGAATGGGTCATGTTTTCTCATGGTTGCTTGTGACTTCCCTCAGGGAAGTCCAGTAGCTAAGACTCTGCGCTCCCAATTCAGGAGGCCCGGGATTCAATCCCTGGTCAGGGAACTAGATACCAAAGGCCACAAGTAAGAGTTTCTGTGCCATAACTAAAACCCAGCACAGCCAAAAGAAAAAAAAAACTGAAGGGAAAGAACGAAGCCAAGAGTGACAAGCTAGGGCAGCAGAAGCCCTAAAAAGATCCCTCAGAAAAGAAAAGGCTTCATTCATTCATTCAACAAATATTATTAGTGAGCACCTTCGTGAACAAGTTTCTGTATTTGCTACAAGAGAAAGAAGATTTATTGAGAAGCTACTATGTGTCAGGCTCTAACATGCGCTGGACAGCCCTCTACAACAAAAAATTGTCCAGTCCAACCCATCAACAGTGTCAAGGTTGAGAAACTGAATTATATGTGTTAATATGGATGAATCTCCTAGATATAATGTTGAGTGCAGAAAACATGTTGCAGAAGAATATGTACAGAATAATACTATTTTTCTTAAAATTCAAAGGCAAGAAAACAAACAGAAAGCACTGTATAGGAATTCACACATATACAGTAAAATCATACTGAAAACAAGAGAAATAACAACAAAATCAGTTTCCCTGGGGTGGGGGGACAGCACTGGGGGATGAACTTGGGAAGGTGTAGACAAGAAAATGAAATGCTATTGGAATATTATAATTCTTAAGAGGGGAGATGGGTTCATAGTTATTAGTTTTATCCTTCATAACTTACATATACACATTCTTTTAAAAGTATATTTTAGTTTATATTTGGAAGAATATACACTATTCTGTTTATAGTGATCTGTCTAGCGACCAAGTTTATGGGTAACTTTTATTTCTAAATTGTTTTTGTCTTTTGTGATGCATCTGCAGATATTTGTGTTGGTAAGAAAACAATAAGGACAGAAACAAGGAACAAATACATTAGAGCTTCTTCATTCACAAGGGCTATGTTTCAAAACCTCAGATATACCTAAATGCAAATACTACCATCATAGCTCATCAAATCTGATATACCTCAATTATAAGATACACCCATCATTTTATGTATCTGACCAACCTAGATAGCATATTCAAAAGCAGAGACATTACTTTGCTGACTAAGGTCCGTCTAGTCAAGGCTATGGTT
>SJYW01045687.1:0-20397 GCA_006410735.1 Raphicerus campestris | reverse complement strand
TGATAAAGCAGGAAAGGAGGATGGAAAATGCCATTGAGATATTAACTAAAATATGATAACCAGTTAAGGCTTTAATACGACAACAGAATTTAAGCCAAAAAAAAAAAACACTAAGAGAATTAATTGAAAGAAAATCAGCTTTGCAGATGTGTGGAGAGGGAATTCCATGAGAAGAGGGTACAGCAAGGACACAGAGAATATCTGAGGCATGTGGAATTTGTGAGGATGCCTGTAAGCTGCCACGCTGTGAGTAAAGTGCAGAGTTTTGTACATGAAGTTGGGCAGTCAATGGGGCCAGAGCACATGTATCTCTTTACACTGCATATGAAAGGAAAGCTATGGAACAGACTGAAAAAAGGGACGAGATGAAGCAAGACCAAATAACACGTGAGAAATAAGTCAGGAAAGAGGCNTGTGAGTAAAGTGCAGAGTTTTGTACATGAAGTTGGGCAGTCAATGGGGCCAGAGCACATGTATCTCTTTACACTGCATATGAAAGGAAAGCTATGGAACAGACTGAAAAAAGGGACGAGATGAAGCAAGACCAAATAACACGTGAGAAATAAGTCAGGAAAGAGGCGATGTTTTAGATCAATTCTGAGAGCCGGTTTGAAACAGAATAAAAATAAGCAAGACTGGCTGATGGATTGAATGTGGAGTGTGACAGAAGAAGCACCCAGTGAGGCCTATGGCTTGAACAGAGGGAGATGAGGTAGGTAGCAGTTACTGATGGGAAAGACTTTCTGTTAACTAGCTTTTCTGGAAGGATAGAAGATCAACGGCTTCCTTTAGAGCTATATTTATGTAAATATATACAAAAACTTTTATGTATTCATACAAAAATATTGGCAAACTATAAAAGTATATGACCCTGGAAGGGATAAAGACATAAAATTGAGACTCATCAGGAAATTGCTTACATTCATAGAATAAATTGGATAGCATTGCAAAGGGATGAAAAACATATGAACAAAAACCAGAAACAAGTTGGTTTCAGCATTAGGGTTGAATAAGTGTTCCGAGGTACTCTTCCACTGCAGAAAACTGCATCCTGAAAAGAGAAGATTCTTTGAGACGTTACTTCAAACATATGAGCTGAGACTGGCCTTGCCCTTTTGTGACAGCTATTCTTTCTCTCTGTCTCACACACATACATGCACACCAATTATGAAATCGAGGTTCAGTAACTGCCAAAAAAATGTGTCCCAATCAATTAGTTTTGACATTCAATGTGAAATAAAAGCATTTACAGGTTAAAATATTTGAGAAAGTTTATCAGCCAAGAGATCTGTACACCAATTCATTATTGAAAAATGAAGTCATTTCAAATTTCATATAGAAGAGATACTGAGCAAGTAAAAAAGTAAAATGTATGTAAAAACATCAAAGCAAGCATCATATATTTGACATAAAGACACATGTGGCATGTACAAAATATTCATATATAATACTGATAATATCTCATATCATTTTCATCTTGATCTTAAACATACATGCTATGTGAAAACAGCACATAAATGAATATGGGAATGTCTCTCATATGTCTGCCTCACCATTATATTTTGAAAGTAGGTATCTTGTCTTTAAGAATTTTCCACAGTTTGTGGTTATCCAAACAGTCAAACACTTTGGGACAGTCAACAAAACAGAAGTAGATGTTTTCCTGGAACTTCTGATTTTTCTATGATCCAGTGGATGTTGGCAATTTGATCTCTGGTTCTTCTGCCTTTTCTAAATCCAGCTTGAACTTCTGGAATTTCTCTGTTCACATACTACTGAAGCCTGGCTTGGAGAATTTTGAGCATTACTGTGCTAGTGATTGAGATGAGTGCAATTGGGTGGTAGTTTGAATATTCTTTGGCATTGATTTCTTTGAGATTGGAATGAAAACTGACCTTTTCCAGTCTTGTGGCCCCTGCTGAGTTTTCCAAATTTGTTGGCATACTGAGTGAAGCACTTTCACAGCATCGTCTTTTAGGATTTGAAATAGCTCAACTGGAATTCCATCACCTTCACTAGCTTTGTTCATAGTGATGCCTCCTAAGACCCACTTGACTTCGCATTCCAGGATGTCTGGCTCTAGGTGAGTTATCACACTTTCATCGTTACCTGGGACATGAAGATTTTTTGGATCTTTTTTTTTTGGGTATTCTTGCTACCTCTTCTTATTCTCTTCTGCTTCTGTTAAGTCCATACCATTTCTGTCCTTTATTGAGCCCATCTTTGAATGAAATGTTCCCTTGGTATCTCTAATCTTCTTGAAGAAATCTCTAGTCCTTCCCATTCTATTGCTTTCCTCTATTTTTTTGCACTTATCACTTAGGGAGGCTTTCTTATCTCTTTTTGCTATTCTTTGGAACTCTGCATTCAGCTGGGTATATCTTTCCTTTTCTCCTTTGCTTTTCACTTTTCTTCTTTTCTCAGCTATTTGTAAGGCCTCCTCAGACAACCATTTTGTCTTTTTGCACTTCCTTTTTTTCAGGATGGTTTCATAGTTTCACAGAAATTTTCTCCTGGATAGGCTATACCCAGGCTTGCTAGTACCTGATTTAGATTTAGAAGAGCAGATTTGAGACGCTTTGAGTTGATGATATGCAGTTAAAAGTTTGAATTTAGGATTGATGCTGGAATGCTTTAAGACTTTTGGGAATGTTGGGAGGGGGCAATATATTTTGCATATGGAAAGCATATGAATGTTAGAGGGTTGCAAGGCATATTTTGATGGGTAGAAATGTAACATTCTTTGAAAGAGATGTTAAACCCTAACTCCCAGCAACTATAAATGTGATCTTATTTGGAAATAGCTTCTTTATCTATGTGCTTGTGATTTATGCCAAATCGTGTCCAACTCTTGCGACCCCACAGACAGTAGACTGTCAGGCTGTGTCCATGGGATTCTCCAGGCATGAATACTGGAGTTGGTTGCCATTTCCTTCTCCACTTTATAGATGTAATCCAGTTGAAATTGGCTCATTAGAGCGGTTCCTTAACCGCAAGTGGCTCTTGTCTTTATAAATATAGAGAAATTCAGACACAGACACAGTGGAAGGACAGGTATGTGAAGACAGAGGCAGAGACTGGAGTGATGTTGCTAGGAGTCAAGAAATGCCTGGGACTGCTGAAGAAGAAAGAGTCGAGGAAGGGAATGTCCTGGAGATTTCAGAGGTAGCATGACCCTGCCAGCCGATAGATTTCAGACTTATAGCCTCCAAATATGTGAGTGAATATCTTTCTATTATTTTTAAAACACCCAGTTTGTGGTATTTAGTTGACAACCGTAGGAAACTATCCATATGGTTAAGATAACTTCCTCTGTGTCTGCTGGAAGATAGTGTCAAGGGTTGAATGAGTAGCTTATACATGATAAATCCACTCCAACAATTCTTATAAGTAAATTTTTTGCAATCAATTTTATTATAATGAATGCCAAAGGAGTTTAGATTTCAGTTGAACAACCAAGCAAGCAATTCCAAGTGCTTGAGAGGCTACTGAATTCAAGTTCTCTGGAAAAAGGATTCGTGCCATTAATTCAGTTTGACATAAAATTATACTCCCTCTTCCTTGATTTAGAGGCTTTAATACTCCTCCCATGCACATTNCTGGAAGACTAGCTCTGGAATTAAGCTCTAAGGGAAAAGGAGGCAAGGAGAAAGTGGCAGGTACCCCCAGACCTGCTTTTAGCCTGGAATTATGTGAAGATGAACCCAAGCTGATCAAGTTAAAAGAAGAAAACTCCAGCTAGGATTAGTGGGCACGGAGCTGACATTCCCTGTGCTGCATTGTGGGAATGTGGGGGTATGGATTTGGGGGTGGGGGTGGGTTGATGAGGGAGAAAAGGCACAGACATAGTTGCCAAATGAGTAGTACATTGTTGCTCAGTCACTAAGCCGTTTAGACAAATGGACTGCAGCACACCAGGTTGCCCTGTCCTTCACTATCTCCCAGAGTTTGCTCAGACTCATGTCCACTGAGTTGGTGGTGCTATCTAACCATCTCATCCTCTGCCATCCTTTTCTCCTTTTGCCTTCCATCTTTCCTAGCATCAGAGTCTTTTTCCAACAAGCCAGCTCTTTCATCACGTGGCCAAAATGCTGCGGCTTCAGCTTCAGCATCAGTCCTTCCAATGAATATGTAGGGTTGATTTTCTTTAGGGTTGATTGGTTTGATCTCCTTGCAGTCCAAGGGACTCTCAAGAGTCTTCTCCAACACCACAGTTCGAAAGTATCAATTCTTTGGTGCTCAGCCTTCTTTATGGTCCAATTTTCACATCCACACATGACTACTGGAAAAACCATAGCTTTGACTATACATATAAATGAGTAATATGCTTAGGTGATTATAGAGCGATGCCAGAGCAAAGCCCCGAACCTCTGCCGGCTCGACCCTATGCTGTCTGAGGGCAGGGTCTGGGTCTGTCTTATTCCTATGTTCCCAGTCTCTGCAGTAGTGTTTGGCACGCAGCAGAAAGGCATCCCAGCAACCATCCATTTCCCCCAGGACAGCATGGCCAGTACTCGCTTAAAGACTTGGAGCAGCGCATCTAGCCTTTCTGCATTTTAATTCCCGTATTATCAAAAGTGTAAGAGATGAATGAAATGATTCTTCTGGCAACTTATAGCCCCCTGAAGCTATAAAGTATGCCCCTAAGTTAGGGAGTTGGGAATGGACATGGACACGCTACTGTATTTAAAATGGGTAACCCAGAAGGTCCTACTCTGTAGCACAGGGGACTGTATTCAATCATGTGGCAGCCTAGGTCGGAGGGGGGTTTGGGGAAGAGTGGATACGTGTGTGTGCCTGGCTGAGCCCCTCTGCTGTGCACCTGGCACTATCACCACATTGTTAATCGACTATAACCCAATATAAAATAAAAAGTTGTTTTTTTAAATTTGCTCCTAAGACTTAAGCATTTGTTGTTGTTGTTCAGTTGCTCAGTCATGTCCGACTCTTTGAAACCTCATGGATCGCAGCATGCCAGGCTTCCCTGTCCCTCACCATTTTACTATGAAAAACATAGCAATCACAAAATCTACAGACGTATGTCCAGAGATATGACAGCCAGCCCCCTGCTTCTTAATACATCACTTGGAGTCGCAGTTGGGAAAAATCAACAATGTGCAGGTATTTGTCTTTCTCTCCTAGGCAGTGCAGCACCCAGGTCCATCCCGTACACCAGGAAAGAGATCTGCCTTCCGGCTGTGGGGGTATTTTCATCTTGCTGGGGTCGCAGAATTATTTGTCTGGAATTCTCAAAGATTTCATTCTTGGCTTAATGAATAGCCATATTCGATAGTGTGCAACAGGGAAAAATTGCCAAACCACGAAAGTCCCATGGAGAGCAAGCCCCCTTTGAGTGGCGTGGCAGTATAGCCAGATGTGCACAGGTTTTGGAGTCAAATCTGCCACCGTGTGAACTCCGATTGGTTACTTGACCTCTGACTATATTCACCTCCTCTGTCATCTGGTAATAGCTCCTGCCCCGCTGAGCTGGGAAGATAAAATGAAACGATGTATGTAAAACGTGTGTCCATAGTTAACACTCAGTGAATGGTAGCAATTATTAAGATCCCTTCACTTGTTCAGACACATCAAAAAGAAATGATTTAAAGGACAAAAAAGGAGGATGATGAACTGTGGTTGGCAGATGAGAAATTGAAAGGACTGAGAAAGAGACTGAATTTAGAGTCAGAAAATCAGGAAAACCTCCCCTACTTACAGGATATGTGATCTGAGGCCAGTTACTTTATCTCTCGAACCCAGCTTCCTCTTCTGTAAAAACAAGATTAATCCCGAGCCCCTAGAAAGCACTTTGTAAATTCTATGGTTCTATTCAATTGTTCAGAGTTTTACTATTATTGCAGTGGGACAAATGGTTCAAGAACACACTAGTAACAGGCTTACAGAGCTTTGACATGCCTGTGGACAGACAGGAAGCAGTGGCTAAGGATTTGCCATGTTGACATCCTGGGCTGGAGAGAGAGCGATTTGCTTTTGTCTCTGTTGACAGCTGGGAAGCCAGGAAAGTAGAATTGGAATTGCAACCAGTTGTACATTCTTCCCCAGGAGTGGCAGCCTGACCAAGATGGGGTAGAGGAATTAAAGCACGCTTGTCTTGTGCGCTGTTCAGAACTATTTCCTTAGATGTAACCACCACCATCTTTCATTTCAGAAGAAGCTCTTTATATGATTCCAAGGCATCCCATGCCCACACACAGATTTAAGAAAGTCACATAGTAGAAGACGAGAGAACAAAACTTGAACAGCAAAGAGATTTCTTCTCAGCCCCTTTAACCACATCGAGCAGAAAAGTGGAATGGCAGAAAGCAAGTCTTAAGTGAGTAACTGTTAGTTGCTCAGCCGTGCCCGACTCTTTGTGACCCCATGGACCACAGCCCACCAGGCCCCTGTGTCCATGAGATTTTCCAGGCAAGGATACTGGAGTGGGCTGCCATTTTTTTTCTCCAGGGCATCTTCCCTGTCTTAGGTATACGCTAAGTGTATCGAAGTTCACCTCGGAGCTTACTTAGGAGCTTGTCTTCTTTAGAGATGTTGTTATTCTCATAAAAGTTTCAAGGATCCACAAATCACTAGTCATACACCAGTCCCCACCAGCTTTGACAAATCCTGACATCCCCTGGCAAACCAGAGTGAGACTTGGGGTACTTTTCAGAGGAAGAATGACAAGCTGGGAGGAGCTGATGGTCCATTGGAGGGACAGCCTGGGGCCATTAAACCTGGCTGGTCATTAATCTTCAGGAAATGCCCAGAGCCAAGGTCAGTGTTGCTATTATAAACTAAAAATGAAAAGAAAAGAAAATTAAAAAGAAAGGCATGTAGCTCTTTTTTATGGATGATACAGTTTCAATTGGCACATATTGAACATTTCTAGAGATTTAATTAAGCAATCAGATTGGTCGAGTGGTCTCGATATTCAGTGCCTTTTATAGAGTTCTTTAATGACTATGCATAGAATTATTCTGGATACTTTATGGACCATAGCAAGTGAAGTTTTATGCCTTCCCAGGAATGCAGTGAAACTTGCCGCCGAGACTCTAGCTTAAACAAAGGTTTTTGTTGCTGTTTCTGTTGTTTAGGGGGTTGGTGGTGGGGTTCATAGACTTGTGTCTAGGAAAATGTAGGCGAAAGAAAGTGTGAAGATCACTTACTTACACCAAAAAGCATTTGACTGCCTCTAGGATCCATTTCACTGAAATGGTAGAACCATTGTCTGCTGAGGCCAGGGGAGGCAGCAGACTTCATGCTGTACCATCATTCATTTATTTTCAAGGGCACAGGGATGCAGACAATATTTTCAGCATGAAGGATATAACAGTGAACAGAATCTGTAAGGTCCACATCAACCCACCAGGCAGCCTAGCGTGGTGATTAAGGAAACTGACTTTGGAGCCGACTCAGGTCATCTCACGTGCCATATGCTCAGTCATGCCCAACTCCTTGCAACCCCATGGACTGTGGCCCACCAGGCTCCTCCATCCACTGGATTTTCCAGGCAAGAATAATGGAGTGGGTCGCCATTTCCTCCTCCAGGGGATCTTCCTGGCCCAGGGATCAAATCTCGATCTTCTTTGTCTTCTTCATTGCAGTGGATTCTTACCTGCTGAGCCATCAGGGAACTACCTGGCTCCATATCTTCACATGTTCACTCACTAGCTGTGAAGCATTGGACGGAGTCTTTACCCTCTCTGTGCCTCAGTCTCTTAAGCTTTAAAATGGAACTAGAATAGTTCTTTCCTCAAAGAAGTCCTTGTAAAGACTTCATATAAATACTCACAAAAACACTTAAAATTAACACAGAGAAAGTAACATGAACTATATCAGTAATCTATCATGACGACATCATGGTGCACAGAAATAAGACAAGATGAAAGGAAATAAATCAGTAAACAAGATATTTGTGAATGATGATAAGTGGTATCAAAAATTACAGCAATGCAATGTGACTGGTTGTTGTTGCTGTTCAGTCGTTCAGCTGCGTCCAACTCTTTGCAACCCCATGGACTGCAGCACACCAGACTTCCCTGTCCTCCACTGTGGTTGGAGTGGGGTAAGTTTGCCAAGAATATTCTTCTCTGATGCATGACATTTGTGACTAGCCCTGAAGTAGTAGGGTCTCTCTTACTGGGATCTGGAGAAGGGCCATTGCCAGTGGAGAAAACAGCAAGCTCAAAAGGCCATGAAATGGGACTGAGTTTGGAGTGAGTGATAAAAGACCAGGGTGGGTGGAATGTGGCAAGGATCTGGAGAGTGACACAGATGAAGTGGAAGAAGTGACAGGGACCAACTCATATGGGCCATCCTAGACCACGCTAAGGAGAGGAATCTGGTAACATACAAAGTATCATCTGGGATCTCCGCAATAACCATGTGCATATGTCCGGCCTTGGATGCGTAGCTACTTTACTGGCAGAACCTTCACTGTGGACAATTCTAACACATAAAGAGTTTGGGTTCCATTTTTAATACATTGAAAACCACTGCAGTAGGTGGAAGGAGTAGATGTCTGATAATCAAGTGTTGTGCATTTAAAAGCTAACTCCAGGGTCCATGCAGAGAATGAGCTGAGTGTGGACAGGGGTGGAGGAGGAGAGGAGTATTTCTGACGAGTCTAGATTTGTGGATTGTGTGATACTGGTCCGCTCAATCCATTTCAGTTCATTGAATTTAACTCACATTGACTGAATACCTATGGTGTTTGAAGTTTTTGGCGAACTTCTATCTATCAAGTGGGAGAAATACAGTTAAGGCTCCTGTACTAAATCCAGCCTAGATTCAGTGGGCAAATGAACAATAAGAGTAATAAATAATTTTATAAGTCCTGATGATTCTCTCCTAAAGAAAAAGAGTCAAATTAGGAGAGGAAGTCAAGAAAGGCTTCGGGGAGGAAATAACCCAAGAGGTGAACCTTGAAATGCAAACAAGTAGAAATGGAAACTCATCAGAGGTTGCAGAACGAACAAGAAAGGGAGGTGTGAACTCACCTGTTGAGTAGGGAACTGAAGATTGATGAGTGGAGTTGGGGCAGAGGCTACTTAGGCAGAGAGATAAATGGTTCACCTGGAGAAGTTGTATGTCCAACTCTTTGTGACCCCCATGGACTGCAGCATGCCAGGCTTCCCTGTCCTTCATCATCTGCTGCAGCTTGCTCAAACTCATGACCGCTGAATCAGCGATGCCTTCCCACCATCTCATCCTCTGTCATCCCCTTCTCCTCCTGCCTTCAATCTTTCCAAGCATCAGGGTCTTCATGAGTTGGCTCTTCACATCAGGTGGCCAAAATAGTGAAGCTTCAGCATCAGTCCTCCCAATGAATATTCAGGGTTGATTTCCTTTGGGATTGACTGGCTTGATCTTGCAGTCCAAGGGACTCTCAAGAGTCTTCTCCTTCACCACAGTTCAAAAGCATCAATTCTTCGGTGCTTAGCTTTCTTCACAGTCCAACTCTCACATCCATACATGACTACTGGAAAAACTATAACCTTTACTAGATGGACCTTTGTTGGCAAAGTAATGTCTCTGCTTTTTAATATGCTGTCTAGGTTGGTCATAACTTTCCTTCCAAGAAGTAAGCATCTTTTGATTTCATGGCTGCAGTCACAATCTGCAGTGATTTTGGAGCCCCCAAAAATAAAGTCTGATGCTGTTTCCACTGTTTCCCCATCTACTTGCTGTTCACTTTCTACCATTGAGGTAACATTATCTGCATGTCTGAGGATAATGATATTTCTCCCAGCAATCTTGATTCCAGTCTATGATTCATCCAGCCCAGAATGTCACATGACATACTCTGAATGTAAGTTATATAAGCCAGGTGACAGTATACAGACTCGATGTACTCCTTTCCCAGTTTGGGACCAGTCCATTGCACCATGTCTAGTTCTAACTATTGCTTCTTGATCTGCATACAGACTTCTCAGGAGGCAAGTCAGGTAGTCTGATATTCCCATCTCTTTAAGAATTTCCCACAGTTTGTTGTGATCCATGCAGTAAAAGGCTTTAGCGTAGTCAAAACCCAAAGANACGTGCAGGTATTTGTCAAATTGCATCTTTCTCTCCTAGGCAGTGCAGCACCCAGGTCCACCCCGTACACCATGAAAGAGATCTGCCTTCCGGCTGCCATCCACGTGGGGGTATTTTCATCTTGCTGGGGTCGCAGAATTATTTGTCCGGAATTCTCAAAGATTTCATTCTTGGCTTAATGAACAGCCATATTCGATAGTGTGCAACAGGGAAAAATTGCCAAACCACGAAAGTCCCATGGAGAGCAAGCCCCCTTTGAGTGGCGTGGCAGTATAGCCAGATGTGCACAGGTTTTGGAGTCAAATCTGCCACCGTGTGAACTCCGATTGGTTACTTGACCTCTGACTATATTCACCTCCTCTGTCATCTGGTAATAGCTCCTGCCCCGCTGAGCTGGGAAGATAAAATGAAACGATGTATGTAAAACGTGTGTCCATAGTTAACACTCAGTGAATGGTAGCAATTATTAAGATCCCTTCACTTGTTCAGACACATCAAAAAGAAATGATTTAAAGGACAAAAAAGGAGGATGATGAACTGTGGTTGGCAGATGAGAAATTGAAAGGACTGAGAAAGAGACTGAATTTAGAGTCAGAAAATCAGGAAAACCTCCCCTACTTACAGGATATATGATCTGAGGCCAGTTACTTTATCTCTCGAACCCAGCTTCCTCTTCTGTAAAAACAAGATTAATCCCGAGCCCCTAGAAAGCACTTTGTAAATTCTATGGTTCTATTCAATTGTTCAGAGTTTTACTTTTATTGCAGTGGGACAAATGGTTCAAGAACACACTAGTAACAGGCTTACAGAGCTTTGACATGCCTGTGGACAGACAGGAAGCAGTGGCTAAGGATTTGCCATGTTGACATCCTGGGCTGGAGAGAGAGCGATTTGCTTTTGTCTCTGTTGACAGCTGGGAAGCCAGGAAAGTAGAATTGGAATTGCAACCAGTTGTACATTCTTCCCCAGGAGTGGCAGCCTGACCAAGATGGGGTAGAGGAATTAAAGCACGCTTGTCTTGTGCGCTGTTCAGAACTATTTCCTTAGATGTAACCACCACCATCTTTCATTTCAGAAGAAGCTCTTTATATGATTCCAAGGCATCCCATGCCCACACACAGATTTAAGAAAGTCACATAGTAGAAGACGAGAGAACAAAACTTGAACAGCAAAGAGATTTCTTCTCAGCCCCTTTAACCACATCGAGCAGAAAAGTGGAATGGCAGAAAGCAAGTCTTAAGTGAGTAACTGTTAGTTGCTCAGCCGTGCCCGACTCTTTGTGACCCCATGGACCACAGCCCACCAGGCCCCTGTGTCCATGAGATTTTCCAGGCAAGGATACTGGAGTGGGCTGCCATTTTTTTTCTCCAGGGCATCTTCCCTGTCTTAGGTATACGCTAAGTGTATCGAAGTTCACCTCGGAGCTTACTTAGGAGCTTGTCTTCTTTAGAGATGTTGTTATTCTCATAAAAGTTTCAAGGATCCACAAATCACTAGTCATACACCAGTCCCCACCAGATTTGACAAATCCTGACATCCCCTGGCAAACCAGAGTGAGACTTGGGATACTTTTCAGAGGAAGAATGACAAGCTGGGAGGAGCTGATGGTCCATTGAAGGGACAGCCTGGGGCCATTAAACCTAGCTGGTCATTAATCTTCAGGAAATGCCCAGAGCCAAGGTCAGCATTGCTATTATAAACTAAAAATGAAAAGAAAAGAAAATTAAAAAGAAAGGCATGTAGCTCTTTTTTATGGATGATACAGTTTCAATTGGCACATATTGAACATTTCTAGAGATTTAATTAAGCAATCAGATTGGTCGAGTGGTCTCGATATTCAGTGCCTTTTATAGAGTTCTTTAATGACTATGCATAGAATTATTCTGGATACTTTATGGACCATAGCAAGTGAAGTTTTATGCCTTCCCAGGAATGCAGTGAAACTTGCCGCCGAGACTCTAGCTTAAACAAAGGTTTTTGTTACTGTTTCTGTTGTTTAGGGGGTTGGTGGTGGGGTTCATAGACTTGTGTCTAGGAAAATGTAGGCGAAAGAAAGTGTGAAGATCACTTACACCAAAAAGCATTTGACTGCCTCTAGGATCCATTTCACTGAAATGGTAGAACCATTGTCTGCTGAGGCCAGGGGAGGCAGCAGACTTCATGCTGTACCATCATTCATTTATTTTCAAGGGCACAGGGATGCAGACAATATTTTCAGCATGAAGGATATAACAGTGAACAGAATCTGTAAGGTCCACATCAACCCACCAGGCAGCCTAGCGTGGTGATTAAGGAAACTGACTTTGGAGCCGACTCAGGTCATCTCACGTGCCATATGCTCAGTCATGCCCAACTCCTTGCAACCCCATGGACTGTGGCCCACCAGGCTCCTCCATCCACTGGATTTTCCAGGCAAGAATAATGGAGTGGGTTGCCATTTCCTCCTCCAGGGGATCTTCCTGGCCCAGGGATCAAACCTGGATCGTCTGTGTCTTCTTCATTGCCATGGATTCTTACCTGCTGAGCCATCAGGGAACTACCTGGCTCCATATCTTCACATGTTCACTCACTAGCTGTGAAGCATTGGACGGAGTCTTTACCCTCTCTGTGCCTCAGTCTCTTAAGCTTTAAAATGGAACTAGAATAGTTCTTTCCTCAAAGAAGTCCTTGTAAAGACTTCATATAAATAATCACAAAAACACTTAGAATTAACACACAGAAAGTAACATGAACTATATCAGTAATCTATTATGACGACATCATGGTGCCCAGAAATAAGACAAGATGAAAGGAAATAAATCAGTAAGCAAGATATTTGTGAATGATGATAAGTGGTATCAAAAATTACAGCAATGCAATGTGACTGGTTGTTGTTGCTGTTCAGTCGTTCAGCTGCGTCCAACTCTTTGCAACCCCATGGACTGCAGCACACCAGACTTCCCTGTCCTCCACTGTGGTTGGAGTGGGGTAAGTTTGCCAAGAATATTCTTCTCTGATGCATGACATTTGTGACTAGCCCTGAAGTAGTAGGGTCTCTCTTACTGGGATCTGGAGAAGGGCCATTGCCAGTGGAGAAAACAGCAAGCTCAAAAGGCCATGAAATGGGACTGAGTTTGGAGTGAGTGATAAAAGACCAGGGTGGGTGGAATGTGGCAAGGATCTGGAGAGTGACACAGATGAAGTGGAAGAAGTGACAGGGACCAACTCATATGGGCCATCCTAGACCACGCTAAGGAGAGGAATCTGGTAACATACAAAGTATCATCTGGGATCTCCGCAATAACCATGTGCATATGTCCGGCCTTGGATGCGTAGCTACTTTACTGGCAGAACCTTCACTGTGGACAATTCTAACACATAAAGAGTTTGGGTTCCATTTTTAATACATTGAAAACCACTGCAGTAGGTGGAAGGAGTAGATGTCTGATAATCAAGTTTTGTGCATTTAAAAGCTAACTCCAGGGTCTATGCAGAGAATGAGCTGAGTGTGGGCAGGGGTGGAGGAGGAGAGGAGTATTTCTGACGAGTCTAGATTTGTGGATTGTGTGATACTGGTCCGCTCAATCCATTTCAGTTCATTGAATTTAACTCACATTGACTGAATACCTATGGTGTTTGAAGTTTTTGGCGAACTTCTATCTATCAAGTGGGAGAAATACAGTTAAGGCTCCTGTACTAAATCCAGCCTAGATTCAGTGGGCAAATGAACAATAAGAGTAATAAATAATTTTATAAGTCCTGATGATTCTCTCCTAAAGAAAAAGAGTCAAATTAGGAGAGGAAGTCAAGAAAGGCTTCGGGAAGGAAATAACCCAAGAGGTGAACCTTGAAATGCAAACAAGTAGAAATGGAAACTCATCAGAGGTTGCAGAACGAACAAGAAAGGGAGGTGTGAACTCACCTGTTGAGTAGGGAACTGAAGATTGATGAGTGGAGNGCTGAGCCCCTCTGCTGTGCACCTGGCACTATCACCACATTGTTAATCGACTATAACCCAATATAAAATAAAAAGTTGTTTTTTTAAATTTGCTCCTAAGACTTAAGCATTTGTTGTTGTTGTTCAGTTGCTCAGTCATGTCCGACTCTTTGAAACCTCATGGATCGCAGCATGCCAGGCTTCCCTGTCCCTCACCATTTTACTATGAAAAACATAGCAATCACAAAATCTACAGACGTATGTCCAGAGATATGACAGCCAGCCCCCTGCTTCTTAATACATCACTTGGAGTCGCAGTTGGGAAAAATCAACAACGTGCAGGTATTTGTCAAATTGCATCTTTCTCTCCTAGGCAGTGCAGCACCCAGGTCCACCCCGTACACCATGAAAGAGATCTGCCTTCCGGCTGCCATCCACGTGGGGGTATTTTCATCTTGCTGGGGTCGCAGAATTATTTGTCCGGAATTCTCAAAGATTTCATTCTTGGCTTAATGAACAGCCATATTCGATAGTGTGCAACAGGGAAAAATTGCCAAACCACGAAAGTCCCATGGAGAGCAAGCCCCCTTTGAGTGGCGTGGCAGTATAGCCAGATGTGCACAGGTTTTGGAGTCAAATCTGCCACCGTGTGAACTCCGATTGGTTACTTGACCTCTGACTATATTCACCTCCTCTGTCATCTGGTAATAGCTCCTGCCCCGCTGAGCTGGGAAGATAAAATGAAACGATGTATGTAAAACGTGTGTCCATAGTTAACACTCAGTGAATGGTAGCAATTATTAAGATCCCTTCACTTGTTCAGACACATCAAAAAGAAATGATTTAAAGGACAAAAAAGGAGGATGATGAACTGTGGTTGGCAGATGAGAAATTGAAAGGACTGAGAAAGAGACTGAATTTAGAGTCAGAAAATCAGGAAAACCTCCCCTACTTACAGGATATATGATCTGAGGCCAGTTACTTTATCTCTCGAACCCAGCTTCCTCTTCTGTAAAAACAAGATTAATCCCGAGCCCCTAGAAAGCACTTTGTAAATTCTATGGTTCTATTCAATTGTTCAGAGTTTTACTTTTATTGCAGTGGGACAAATGGTTCAAGAACACACTAGTAACAGGCTTACAGAGCTTTGACATGCCTGTGGACAGACAGGAAGCAGTGGCTAAGGATTTGCCATGTTGACATCCTGGGCTGGAGAGAGAGCGATTTGCTTTTGTCTCTGTTGACAGCTGGGAAGCCAGGAAAGTAGAATTGGAATTGCAACCAGTTGTACATTCTTCCCCAGGAGTGGCAGCCTGACCAAGATGGGGTAGAGGAATTAAAGCACGCTTGTCTTGTGCGCTGTTCAGAACTATTTCCTTAGATGTAACCACCACCATCTTTCATTTCAGAAGAAGCTCTTTATATGATTCCAAGGCATCCCATGCCCACACACAGATTTAAGAAAGTCACATAGTAGAAGACGAGAGAACAAAACTTGAACAGCAAAGAGATTTCTTCTCAGCCCCTTTAACCACATCGAGCAGAAAAGTGGAATGGCAGAAAGCAAGTCTTAAGTGAGTAACTGTTAGTTGCTCAGCCGTGCCCGACTCTTTGTGACCCCATGGACCACAGCCCACCAGGCCCCTGTGTCCATGAGATTTTCCAGGCAAGGATACTGGAGTGGGCTGCCATTTTTTTTCTCCAGGGCATCTTCCCTGTCTTAGGTATACGCTAAGTGTATCGAAGTTCACCTCGGAGCTTACTTAGGAGCTTGTCTTCTTTAGAGATGTTGTTATTCTCATAAAAGTTTCAAGGATCCACAAATCACTAGTCATACACCAGTCCCCACCAGATTTGACAAATCCTGACATCCCCTGGCAAACCAGAGTGAGACTTGGGATACTTTTCAGAGGAAGAATGACAAGCTGGGAGGAGCTGATGGTCCATTGAAGGGACAGCCTGGGGCCATTAAACCTAGCTGGTCATTAATCTTCAGGAAATGCCCAGAGCCAAGGTCAGCATTGCTATTATAAACTAAAAATGAAAAGAAAAGAAAATTAAAAAGAAAGGCATGTAGCTCTTTTTTATGGATGATACAGTTTCAATTGGCACATATTGAACATTTCTAGAGATTTAATTAAGCAATCAGATTGGTCGAGTGGTCTCGATATTCAGTGCCTTTTATAGAGTTCTTTAATGACTATGCATAGAATTATTCTGGATACTTTATGGACCATAGCAAGTGAAGTTTTATGCCTTCCCAGGAATGCAGTGAAACTTGCCGCCGAGACTCTAGCTTAAACAAAGGTTTTTGTTACTGTTTCTGTTGTTTAGGGGGTTGGTGGTGGGGTTCATAGACTTGTGTCTAGGAAAATGTAGGCGAAAGAAAGTGTGAAGATCACTTACACCAAAAAGCATTTGACTGCCTCTAGGATCCATTTCACTGAAATGGTAGAACCATTGTCTGCTGAGGCCAGGGGAGGCAGCAGACTTCATGCTGTACCGTCATTCATTTATTTTCAAGGGCACAGGGATGCAGACAATATTTTCAGCATGAAGGATATAACAGTGAACAGAATCTGTAAGGTCCACATCCACCCACCAGGCAGCCTAGCGTGGTGATTAAGGAAACTGACTTTGGAGCCGACTCAGGTCATCTCACGTGCCATATGCTCAGTCATGCCCAACTCCTTGCAACCCCATGGACTGTGGCCCACCAGGCTCCTCCATCCACTGGATTTTCCAGGCAAGAATAATGGAGTGGGTTGCCATTTCCTCCTCCAGGGGATCTTCCTGGCCCAGGGATCAAACCTGGATCGTCTGTGTCTTCTTCATTGCCATGGATTCTTACCTGCTGAGCCATCAGGGAACTACCTGGCTCCATATCTTCACATGTTCACTCACTAGCTGTGAAGCATTGGACGGAGTCTTTACCCTCTCTGTGCCTCAGTCTCTTAAGCTTTAAAATGGAACTAGAATAGTTCTTTCCTCAAAGAAGTCCTTGTAAAGACTTCATATAAATAATCACAAAAACACTTAGAATTAACACACAGAAAGTAACATGAACTATATCAGTAATCTATTATGACGACATCATGGTGCCCAGAAATAAGACAAGATGAAAGGAAATAAATCAGTAAGCAAGATATTTGTGAATGATGATAAGTGGTATCAAAAATTACAGCAATGCAATGTGACTGGTTGTTGTTGCTGTTCAGTCGTTCAGCTGCGTCCAACTCTTTGCAACCCCATGGACTGCAGCACACCAGACTTCCCTGTCCTCCACTGTGGTTGGAGTGGGGTAAGTTTGCCAAGAATATTCTTCTCTGATGCATGACATTTGTGACTAGCCCTGAAGTAGTAGGGTCTCTCTTACTGGGATCTGGAGAAGGGCCATTGCCAGTGGAGAAAACAGCAAGCTCAAAAGGCCATGAAATGGGACTGAGTTTGGAGTGAGTGATAAAAGACCAGGGTGGGTGGAATGTGGCAAGGATCTGGAGAGTGACACAGATGAAGTGGAAGAAGTGACAGGGACCAACTCATATGGGCCATCCTAGACCACGCTAAGGAGAGGAATCTGGTAACATACAAAGTATCATCTGGGATCTCCGCAATAACCATGTGCATATGTCCGGCCTTGGATGCGTAGCTACTTTACTGGCAGAACCTTCACTGTGGACAATTCTAACACATAAAGAGTTTGGGTTCCATTTTTAATACATTGAAAACCACTGCAGTAGGTGGAAGGAGTAGATGTCTGATAATCAAGTTTTGTGCATTTAAAAGCTAACTCCAGGGTCTATGCAGAGAATGAGCTGAGTGTGGGCAGGGGTGGAGGAGGAGAGGAGTATTTCTGACGAGTCTAGATTTGTGGATTGTGTGATACTGGTCCGCTCAATCCATTTCAGTTCATTGAATTTAACTCACATTGACTGAATACCTATGGTGTTTGAAGTTTTTGGCGAACTTCTATCTATCAAGTGGGAGAAATACAGTTAAGGCTCCTGTACTAAATCCAGCCTAGATTCAGTGGGCAAATGAACAATAAGAGTAATAAATAATTTTATAAGTCCTGATGATTCTCTCCTAAAGAAAAAGAGTCAAATTAGGAGAGGAAGTCAAGAAAGGCTTCGGGAAGGAAATAACCCAAGAGGTGAACCTTGAAATGCAAACAAGTAGAAATGGAAACTCATCAGAGGTTGCAGAACGAACAAGAAAGGGAGGTGTGAACTCACCTGTTGAGTAGGGAACTGAAGATTGATGAGTGGAGTTGGGGCAGAGGCTACTCAGGCCCAACTGAGTAAATGGTTCACCTGGAGAAGTTGTATGTCCAACTCTTTGTGACCCCCATGGACTGCAGCATGCCAGGCTTCCCTGTCCTTCATCATCTGCTGCAGCTTGCCCAAACTCATGACCACTGAATCAGCGATGCCTTCCCACCATCTCATCCTCTGTCATCCCCTTCTCCTCCTGCCTTCAATCTTTCCAAGCATCAGGGTCTTCATGAGTTGGCTCTTCACATCAGGTGGCCAAAATATTGAAGCTTCAGCATCAGTCCTCCCAATGAATATTCAGGATTGATTTCCTTTGGGATTGACTGGCTTGATCTTGCAGTCCAAGGGACTCTCAAGAGTCTTCTCCTTCACCACAGTTCAAAAGCATCAATTCGTCGGTGCTTAGCTTTCTTCACAGTCCAACTCTCACATCCATACATGACTACTGGAAAAACTATAACCTTTACTAGATGGACCTTTGTTGGCAAAGTAATGTCTCTGCTTTTTAATATGCTGTCTAGGTTGGTCATAACTTTCCTTCCAAGAGGTAAGCATCTTTTGATTTCATGGCTGCAGTCACAATCTGCAGTGATTTTGGAGCCCCAAAAAATAAAGTCTGACGCTGTTTCCACTGTTTCCCCATCTACTTGCTGTTCACTTTCTACCATTGAGGTAACATTATCTGCATGTCTGAGGATATTGATATTTCTCCCAGCAATCTTGATTGCAGTCTATGATTCATCCAGCCCAGAATGTCACATGACATACTCTGAATGTAAGTTATATAAGCCAGGTGACAGTATACAGACTCGATGTACTCCTTTCCCAGTTTGGGACCAGTCCATTGCACCATGTCTAGTTCTAACTATTGCTTCTTGATCTGCATACAGACTTCTCAGCAGGCAAGTCAGGTAGTCTGATATTCCCATCTCTTTAAGAATTTCCCACAGTTTGTTGTGATCCATGCAGTAAAAGGCTTTAGCGTAGTCAAAACCCAAAGAGAAAAAGTAGCAATTGCTAATAATTGTTCCAAATGGAGATAATTACTATTCCCATATGAGTACATATGTTCCTATTATTTTGCAAAATATGGTTTAACTATAACTGCATGGTAGTCCTAATACAGGGTGTAGTCTGCTTTTTTAAAATCCAACAATAGAGGAGCATCATTTCAGATGAAGGATCACATTGCAACTACATCATTGCTTTTTGCTTGTTTCCGCTTTCAATTTTTATTAAAATATAGTTTATTTACAAAGCTTTATTAGCTTCTGGTGTACAGCAAAGTGAATCAATTATATATGTACATACACATATACACATACATATATCCACTCTTTTTTAGATTCTTGTCCCACATAGGTCATTATAGAGGACTGAGTAGAGTTCCCTGTGCTATACAACAGATCCTTGTTAGTTATTTATTTTACATATAGCAGTGTGTATATGTCATTCCCAATCTCCAAATTTATTCCACGCCTTTACCCCCTGATAACTGTACATTTATTTTCTATATCTGTGACTCCTCTATTTCTGTTTTGTAACTAAGTTTATTTGGACCACTTTTTTTTAAAAGATTTTACATAGAAGTGATATTGTATGATACTAGTCTTTCTCTGTCTGACTTATTTCACTCAGCATGTCTTAGAGAATCTTTGCTGCTGCTACCGCTGCTAAGTCACGTCAGACATGTCTGACTCTGTGCGACCCCGTAGACGGCAGCCTAACAGGCTCTGCCATCCATGGGAGTTTCTGGCAAGAGTAGTGGAGTGGGTCGCCAGTGCCTTCTCGCAGAGAATTTCTAGGTCCTTCCATATTGCTGCAAATGGCAGCATTCCATTCTTTTTTATGGTTGGACAATACTGTTGTCNTCTTTGCTGCTGCTACCGCTGCTAAGTCACGTCAGACATGTCTGACTCTGTGCGACCCCATAGACGGCAGCCTAACAGGCTCTGCCATCCATGGGAGTTTCTGGCAAGAGTAGTGGAGTGGGTCGCCAGTGTCTTCTTGTAGAGAATTTCTAGGTCCTTCCATATTGCTGCAAATGGCAGCATTCCATTCTTTTTTTATGGTTGGACAATACTGTTGTTTTATTTAATTGGAATGTGGCTTTCTGTCATGTGGATAGCCACCATATGTTCAAATCATCACCTATTACTGGAAATACCA